>JAREIS010001294.1:0-20491 GCA_030060385.1 Muscicapa striata striata
AGATTTGTTGAATTCAGGGAAACAGTGTAGGTCACACACTTCCAGCAATACCACAGACTAAATTCACTGAATTTTGAGAAGAAATAGCCCTGATTCTAACACCCCTTTGACCTGTTGTTACTGCTGGCTCTGTTCCACAGTTGTTGCCAAACTTCACCACTGCTGGGATGGTTTCTCTTTGCTTCACTGTCCCTTCAGCAGCCCCTGACTGACCCAGGAGAGAGCCCAACCTGCAGGTGGGACCACACCTGACATCCCCTGACATCTCTGCTCTGGGCTGGAGCCCTGCAGGGCAGGTCCAACAACAACAGCTCCTTTCCCATTGCCTGAGTCTCCTTTGGCATGGAAAAGAAAGAAATGAGAATTGCTGCCTTCTCCTCTCTCAGGGCTGCGTGAGCCATCAAACTTCCCTCCTGGTGCTCCCAGGCAGAGGAACGCTGGCCTGTGGACTGTCTGCTGTTGGGTTTTGGGCAAGGCAGGAGGGAGACACTTGGCTGTCCCTGTAGGCAGAAGAAATGAGTGAGCATCCAATCCCAAATGCTGATGTGGGATTTCTTTGTCATGCTCCCATGACTCCTCTTTGGTTTGTGGTTCTCTGAGGCCTTGGGCTCCAGGTGTAGATGTGAGGCACAGACCAGCCCTTGGCTGCACGGCTCCAGTGCCCAGTGCTCAACCCAGGCCTCACGAGGGACAGGCACAAAGCCTGTCTGCTGCAAAAACTCTGTCTTTGCTCTCTGTCTTCTCCTTGGGGCAGCTCCAGGATGCTCAGTTCTTCCCACTCATCCTTCTCTGGGGAACAGGGCTTGACCCAGATGCTGTGCAGGTTCCTGTATTCCCAATTCTCCTATGACACCTCTTTGTCACTATCATCTCCCTAAGGCGACTGCACTGAGGCTCTGTCAGCATCCTCTGTGGACAAGTCATGCCAGTGGAGTCTTCCTCTTGGGAAAGTAAGGGTAGGTTTGCAGAAGAGTTTTGTACTGGCAAAAGTAAAGGACATTTTGAAGCAATGAAATCAAACCCAATTCCCATGAGGATGGCTTGAACTACACTACGTATTTTCCTATGTTGTAAAATGCCCCAGCTAGAGAGTGTTGCTGTGTCTGCCATCAGCTGTGTGTCCCCCAGGAACAGCTCTGTGTGTGAAGGCTTTGTGTCAGTGGCTATGGAGCAGCACCCAGAGCAGAAATCACAGATGACGCTGAGCTTGCACGGCCTCTGTGTTGGCATCCAGATCCTGCACCAGGGGCTGGAAGAGGTTGAGTGGTTCAACCATTCACATACCTGGGAGAAGCTGATCTGCACAGGAACCCTCTTGTTGCCTATGACAAAGTGGTCAAGGTGTGTCAGCAGCAGGGAACAGCGCAGGTGTTCCAAGATGTGCCACAGCCTCTGCAGGAAATCCCTCCTGCGCCACCGTGACAGTGGGGCGGTGTTGAGGAGATGCATCCCAACCTTCTTCCAGGCAGAGCTGGAAAAGCCTGTGCCCATCAGGATGCAGGGGAAGAGCTGCAGGCATTCCAGGTGTGGGCTGTCAGGGGCACTGCCTGGGATGAGCCTGGAGAATTTCCCCTCCTCCACGGGCAGGTCTCAGGCCACGCTGTGCTCGGTGCAGCGGGGCTCTGGGGGCTGGCTGCTCACAAAGGTGTCAGAGCCACCTTGGCACACCCCAAACATCACCTCAGCTGTGAGGCTTTTCTTGCCTTTGCAGGAGCAACTGCTGGGCTGAAACACCAAATTCCAAAGGCAGGACTGAGGCAAAAGCAACCAAGCTGATCTCACCAGCTGGCAGAACCAACAGGCAGTTTTCTCCCATGTGTGGGTAGGAGCCAGTGCAGAGGGTCTGTGTGAGGCTGGACTTCAGATTCCACCTCAGCTCCTGCTCATCATGCTGGAGGGAGCACAAGATGTTCTCACCCAGCTCTCCAGTGTCCAGGTCTGGGTGCAGGGTGTGCCCAGGGGGATTCAGGGGTATCAGCACGGGCTAGAGCACACCCTGCCCACAGAGACTCCAACCCTCAAAGGCACTGCCCACCCCGATGGCTCCTTGTGGTGACACTGGGTAGGAGCTCTTGGACAGGCTGTGTCCAAGGACATGCGTGAAGCTGTCCCACAGCTCAGCTGTCACTGAGCAGCCTCTGTCCAGCCCCTGAACAGGCCACTGGATGCGCTGCACTGAAAGCATTCCTTGTTTATTTCCGGTGTGTAGCTGCTTGTTCCAGTCCCCACAGAGGGGTTCCCTCACTGACCTGGGACAGAGAAGCTTCCTTCCCATGCTCTTGACAGGGACAGTAAAACAGAACAGCACAGCCCTGGAGAAATAGATAAAGGATGTAATTCAGGCTAACACAACTCACCCAAAAAGCAAGCAGGATGCCAGCTCAGCTCTGCAAGGCTGACAAAGCAGAAGTTGTGGAAAACAACAATACTGCCTTTACTCAAAGGCAGGGGTGGAGGAACAGCCACCTGAAAGCAACACTGGATGTTTTTAAGGATTGCCAAAAGTGGTGCAAGTATGCAAAATAAAGTAATAAATAACCATCAATTAAGGAGGAGTAGCTCATGAATATGTAATCTCTGTGTGTGATAAAACCTCTGTTCACCTGATGCTTGGGGCACTGGAATGGGGGAAGGATCCTGCAAGTGACCAGCACTGCAATACAGAATGGCTGCTTCTTAATACTGAGATTCCTAATACTGGAATACTGATACTGTGTTAGAAAGTTTCAGTATCACTTCCATAAGGCCCCTTAGATTCAGAGTGGCCCCTTGGTTCTGAAGTGTTACAATGGTCCCGGTCCCACAAGGTCCTGCAATGTCCAAATAGTCACCTTAATTCCACAGGGCCCTGAAGTGCTCAGTGGCCCCTTGGCTCCATGAGGCCCTGCAGTGTCACCCTGGGGGCAGGAGGCCAGCAGGGATTCGTTCCCCACACGCTGCAGCTCCCTGGGCCAGCTGGCACCGACACCTTCTCCCAGGCCAGCGCTGCCGGGCACAGCCATGGCCGTGCCACACTGCAGCTCCCTGCAAACTGCGGCCTCGGCTGCCAGGCCAAACCCGACTCACAGACAGTTTGCCACTCTTTCTGTCTGTGTTTGACCAAGAAATGTCCCACTGTGGGGTCCCCTTTCCTGCAGTCACTGCAATACTGGGACCATACCCAGAGCTCTGAGGAGAGAAATGGCCAGGGCTGCACCTCTGCCCTGACTCAGGGATGGTGGCAAATGCTCTGTGGGGTGGCTGGAACAATGGAAAAAGGACAATTGGCAGTGCAGAGGGAAACCCATCTGGGCTGCTGGACTGGGGCAAGATATCATTGCTCAGGGGAGAAGTTGGCTGTGAAAGTCCCTCCTGTGGATGCCCACATGCCCAAGAGTCAGGCACTGAAGATCAGCCCAACAATGGATAGGGAGATGGGGCTGCCAGGATTAAAGTGTCTCAAGTGAGTCTGGACTGGCCACACAAGGGTGAGTTATTTCTGGACACCTCAGGTCGTCACAACAGAGACACAACCTGCAGATGGGCTCGTGGGCGAGGGGTGCATTTAACCATGGACACCATCTCCAGGTTATCCTTTAGTGTTAAACGTGTGCTGAGATCAAGCAGGGCCAGTGGGCAAAGCCCCTGTGGTGTGGGGGACGATGGTGGGAATATAAATCTGGGGAGACAGTAAAAAATGTTTTTAGTGGGAGTAGTAAATTGGAGAGCACCATTCCTAAAGCACAACAGCCCTGTCAGAGCCAGCCCTGTCCCTACACTGCCCCAGCTCTGCTGCCCCACAGCTGCTGGGTCAGGAAGGGCAGAGCCATTGGGGAGGGAAGTGCACAGGGACTCCTCCTGGGAGGGACCTCGGGAGGTTTCCAGGCCAGGCCAAAGCACAGTCAGTGGGGAAGGGACACAGGGAGGGGCTGTTTGTGTGCTCTGCCGTGGCAGGATGAGAGGCAGAGCTGCAGAGACACCCAGACCATGTGGGTCCCTGCAGGAGCTGATCTCACACAGCGGCTCCCAGGCCTCTGCTGCTCCCTGGTGTCTGTGTGATGTTCCCTGGTGGTTACACCCAGCCCCACACACACCAGTGCTGTGCACACACACCAGTCTCACCAGTGCCTGGGCCCCAACGGGCACAGGACCTGATGATCTGTGGTGCCCTGTCCAGTATCAGGCACTTGGACATCCCAGAGCAGAGAGAGCTCCCTTGTCCCAGACAGTTCTTGGCACTGGAGGGTTTAGGAAAATGCCACAGGCTGTGGGGATCGGCTGCAGGGCACAGCCAGGGATGGACACTGGCCATCACCTCTCAGCAAACCACCTTGATCCCCATCCTTTCCCTTCCTGGGGTCCTTTCTTAGAGAGCCCATGGGAAATCTTGCACATTCCCCAAATGCCCTTTGTGATTTCCATCACGAATCTCAGACGCCGGTGCAGAATCCCCCTTGCTCAGCTGGCAAGGCCATGCTGGAAATCTCTGTCATGGACCCCTTGGTGAGTCTTTGAAGAGGAAGTAAAAGAACTTTCCTTGAATTAATTTTTTTTTTTTTTTTTTTTTAATTGGAATGGCCCTAAAATATCATTTACTGCAGCCCACTTGCTGTGAGAAGGCACAACTACCACTGGAACAATGAACAGATGGCCAAAGCTCCTGACCTTGAACAATTTTTGGGATAGGGCCTTCACTTCTATGGACAGCCTGTTATTACAGTTTTGTCAATTTCATCATAAAATATTTCCTTCTTATATCAAATCTAAATTTATCCTTGACCATCTTATAGGCTATACAACTTCCTCTGCCACTACAGGCCTTTAAAAATCCTTCAGTATTTCTTGGACTATGACTACAGCATTTTAATCAGAAAAGACCTTGAAAGGACACAAAAATCTCTCAAGATGGGATTTGGAAGCCTCAAGGACATGACCCATAGAGACTGGGGACACATGCTCAAGGGGCACATGCTCAGTGGTGTGAAGACTGAGGACAGAACAGGAATAGCCTCAGAAGGCTTGAAGAGTGGTTTAAGAGATGGTGGAGCTCTTCATCATTGTATGTAACAGCCTGAGAATGAAATAATGCTACACAGAGCACGTGGGGAGGTACAGACAGACCAAGGAAAAGGAATTTCTGTCCCAGGAAATGGCTGTGGTGCAACACATCCCCCAGGAGGAGTCTGGAGCAGCCCAAGGCTTTGTGTGGCCAGGAAGAGGCAGGCCGGACACAGAGCTGTCAGCAAAGGAAGGGGCCAGCCAGGTGGGGCAGCCGGGGGATGACGACAGCCTGCAGGGACAGAGGCGCAGGGCATGGACACCGTAGGACAGCCTGGGCTGCAGAGGGCACAGGCATGGGCAGCAGCTGAAAGGCCCTGCCAGAGCCAACTGCTGCAGCACTTGGGCCATGGCTGCTGGCCCTGGGCCCTTGGCCAGCAGGGGACAAGTGAGCCTTGCTGTGCTGGGGCCTCATTGCCTCCTTGTCCCTGCTCAGCAGCCTGGCAGGGGCTGCCCCATGCTCCTGCCCTTGGCATTGCACATCCCCAGAGCCCAGTGTCCCGGGAAGAGCCCTGAGCAATGAGGGAGGGACAGGATGTGCCTTGCCAGGGGCTGGGGCTCAGGCCTTGGCCCTTTGCATTCCTGAAACACATCCAGGTTGGGTCAGCATCAGAGTCACTTTTGCCTGATTTGTCCCCACTGTTTGTCATCACTGCCTCCAGTGTTCTCTTTTAACTGGAACCTGGGGACACTTTCTCAGTTGTGTCCCTCAGTGGGACCCATTAAAACTTCAAGAAACTTTGGACTTTGAATATGACTTTGATTTCTTCAGAAGTTTTTTGAACACTCTCTCAGGGACACAGGCTGATGTAAATCAACAGCACCAAAGCCCTGAGAGTGTCATTAAAGTCCTTGTGCTGTGTCTGTGCTGCTGAGCTGGGATGGGCTCCTGAAACAGAGGCAGCTCCTGGTAGCCAAGAAAAGCTTCAAAAAGACATTTCTGCTGAGGAGCAACTCCTCTCTGAGCCCAGCAGGGCTGTGAGCACTGCCTGCAGGCACTGAGGGGACAGGAGCCAGGCACAGACAGGCTAAAGGCCATCAGGACTGGGAAGAAATTGAGCTGAGACTTCACTTCGGGAAACACCTTCACAGCCCTCAACATGGTGAGTCTGTGGGTGCAGGGCAATTTCCCCTTTGCTCCTGGAGGAATGTCCTGGAGCCAGCACACCGCACAGCCTGGGGGATAATTCAGGAGGACTCTCCCAGTTTTGAAAAGGATGAGGAGGATGAGGAGTAGGAGGGGTAGGAGGATGTTCTGCAGATGGGTGCTTCCCTGGGCACCGTCAGAGGGACAGGGCAGGAGGGCTTCTGCTACCAGGGGTGGCTGCAGGGGCTGAGGCTGGGGCTGCATCTAGGGCTGCCCAGGGCTATCCTGCAGAGCATCTCCTGCAGCACTCAGGGCTCTTGGCCAGCCCAGGGCATGTGCCATCTGCCAGGGGCAGCTCTCAGCCTGCCTGGGAGCTCCCCAAGCACTGTGGGGAGAAGTTGGAGGTGGAAGGAGCCACCCCCAGCAGGGCAGATTCCTCCTGCTGTGCAGATGGTGCTTCATGGCCAGGGCTGCTCTCAGCTTTCTCCTCAAGGAAAGGAAAAGGGGCTGTCAGGTGTGTCTCTGTCACTAAGACTCCTGCACTGTCCCACTGGGCATCAGCAGATCTGCCTCCCATCTCCTCACAAAGTGCCCCCTCACCCTTCTCTGCCTATGGACAGCAGCAGCAAGACCTTGACTTGCAGCATCTCAGTTTGTCTGAGCTGCCTTTAAAGCCCTGCTGGCAGGGAGATGCCCCTGGGCAGTGGCCTGTGCTGGGAGGAGTGTGCAGGGCATAGCTGAGCTCCCAGGGCTGGGCTGGGCTGGACTCTGGCAGCACTGGCAGGGACAAGGCTTGGATAGGGAGAAACAGCTCCCAGCAGGCACAATTCCAGACAGCAGAGAGACAGACCAACCCTTGGTACCCCTCCCTCTTCAGCTGCATAGAGAAAAAGAGAAAGGTTTAGGGAGACTGACATTGAATCTGGACGCTTCAAAAAGTGCATTTTAGTTTTCCAACACACTGTAATTGTGATCACCCTGAAGAAGATGGAGGTGTAATGAGCAAAGGGCACCTGTTTTGACAACAGCTCTGACTGTACTGCAGCATAGGGAGCCCTGTTTTCCCTCTCAGCTTCACAGTGTTGAGGCTGAGAGCAATGCAGATGAGGCAGTAACACAGCAGCAGAAAATCAGTTTTATTTAAGTTCCCCTACATGAATGAGAAGTGATTTTCAGATGTTTCGTAATAAGATTGCACAGGATTGACTCAAGGAAATCTTTTCCACCTTGTTCTTTTAACGGATCACTATAGCCATATTGAAGAAATGTCCAACAGCAGCTCCATCAGCCACTTCCTCCTGCTGCCATTGGCACACACACAGCAGCTGCAGCTCCTGCACTTCTGCCTCTTCCTGGGCATCTCCCTGGCTGCCCTCCTGGCCAACGGCCTCATCATCAGCGCCGTAGCCTGCGGCCACCACCTGCACACCCCCATGTTCTTCTTCCTGCTCAACCTGGCCCTCACTGACCTGGGCTCCATCTGCACCACTGTCCCCAAAGCCATGCACAATTCCCTCTGGGACACCAGGACCATCTCCTACTCAGGATGTGCTGCGCAGCTGTTTTTCTTTATGTTTTTCATTGGATCAGAGTATTTCCTCCTGACCATCATGTGCTATGACCGCTACGTGTCCATCTGCAAACCCCTGCACTACGGGACCCTCCTGGGCAGCAGAGCTTGTGCCCACATGGCAGCAGCTGCCTGGGCCAGTGGCTTTCTCAATGCTCTGCTGCACACAGCCAATACATTTTCCCTGCCTCTGTGCCATGGAAATGCCCTGGGCCAGTTCTTCTGTGAAATCCCACACATCCTCAAGCTTTCCTGCTCACAATCCAACCTCAGAAAACTTGGCATTTCTGTTTTCACTACCACTTTAGCATTTGGTTGTTTTGTGTTCATTGTTTTCTCATATGTGCAGATCTTCAGGGCTGTGCTGAGGATCCCCTCTGAGCAGGGACGGCACAAAGCCTTTTCCACCTGCCTCCCTCACCTGGCTGTGGTCTCCCTGTTTATCAGCACTGGCCCGTTTTCCTACCTGAAGCCCCCCTCCATCTCCTCCCCATCCCTGGATCTGTCACTGTCAGTTCTGTATGCAGTGGTGTCTCCAGCCCTGAACCCCATCATCTACAGCCTGAGGAACCAGCAGCTCAAGGCTTCCCTGTGGACACTGGTCACTGGACAATTTCAGAAATAGTAAAGTGCTGGCACTTTTCTGAAATCACTTGTAATAAAAGCTGTCTTTGATTGTTCCTCTTGGGTTTGGTTGTTGTTTCGTTCTTTTATTTCATGTGTTTTATAATTTTAATTATGCCAGTAAAGAAATTCCATTTTTGGTGCCCTTTCTCATTTTCCTTTTGTCAACCTTTCCTGTGACACACAGTATGTCAGTGAGGAGCTGTGCTCTTGGTGGCCTTAAAGAAAATAAAGTATCTCTCTCACAGCAAAGTCTTCTCCAGAGATCCCCTTTCGGCTCCCTTCTCTGGAGGTACAGCAGCAATGTCTGTTTGCAGAGCTGGGGCAGATCAGTGCTGGCACAGCAGCTGTGCCCAGCAGCAGCAGCAGCACTTGGTGTTGCCAGTGCTGCTCCTGTGCCACTGCCCCACTGCCCTCCTGCCCCTCGTGTTGCTGCAGGGCCTGAGTGCTCTCGGGGCTGGGCACAGCCCTGGGGGTGGCAGTGCCGGGGCTGCAGCAGGGACAGGCCATGGGCACTGCTGGGACAGCGCTGACGCCTCAGGGCAGGGCCTGGGGGCTCCAGGCTCCTTGCCCAGACTCTCTCCAGGACACTTAGCCAGGCCAATGCTGAGTAGGGAAAACCCCCATGAGCAGCCCCAGGCTGGCCGTGGGCAGGCTGGGGGCAAACAGCATGGCTGGTGCTCTGCAAGGGCCCTGCAAGGGGGAGACCCTGGCAAGGAGCAGCAGAGCAGGGGCTGATCCATCCCCACTGCGCTGGACACCCCAGGGCAGCGTCCCAGAGCGTCCTCATGCACCTGCCAACAACATCCCCCCTCTGCAGCCCTGGCCTCTCCCCCAGCTCACACAGGGGCCGCATCCTTGCAGGCACAGCCACGGCAGCACTGGCTCAGGAGCCCCTGTTTGCATTGCACAGAGCAGGTGTCAGCACCCCATGGTGCTGCTGTGGGGAGATGGAGCTGAGTGAGCACAAATGCCATCAGCCCCTGGGGCCACCAAGGGCTGGGGGACAGGAGGGAAACCACTCAGGTTTGTTGTGGCCTCTGAAGTCAGCCAGAAAATTTGTTCCCATGAGCTGTGAATTTCCTGTCTCATAGCAGATGTTGTCGCTATAAACCGGGGCTGCCTGGTAGCCACCCCCAATCTGCCCTGAGCATTTCATTTATTTCAGGTTTGATCTTTTTACTCTTTTCCTGGAACAAATTTCTTCCTCTTGCCCATCCCTGTTCCCTCCCAAGCAAACAGCCCATCACTGTTTGCCCTTTCCTCTCTGCCCACACTCCCGATTTCTGTTCCTGAGCTGGCACTATGGGAACGTCCACTGGGGAGCAGGATCACCCTACAAGTGCTTCAGGAATTGTCTGCAGGGTTCTGCAGTGCTTTGTGCTGCTCCCTTGCCAAAGGCACCCCAGGCCAGGGGAGCACATCTGGGCTGGTGTGTCTGGGTGTGGGGCTCCCTGTTGTGGGCAGTGAGGAGGGGCTGGAGAGGCTCTGCAGGACTGACAGGATGGGCTTTGGGGCTGTGTGGAGAAGCTGAGGGACCTGGGCTGCTGCACCTTCTGAAGAGGAGGCCCAGGGTTCATCCTGCAACTGCTCCAGGGGTGTTTTCAGAGAATCACAGAATCAGCAAGGCAGGAAAAGTCTTTGGAGATCATAGAGTCACCTGTGTCCTGGCACCTCCCTGCTTCCCTGAGCCTCAGGATAAACAACCCCATCTCCCTCAGCTGTTCCTCACACGACTTATGTTCCACACCCCTCACCAGCCTTGGTTTGCTTCTCTGGACACGCTCCAGCCCCTCCATGTCCTTCCTAAATTGGGGGCCCAGAACTGGACACAGCACTCAAGGTGCTGCCCAACCAGTGCTGAGTGCAGGGGAAGAATCACTACCCTGGCCCTGCTGGCCACAACGTTCCTGATCCATTGGAGTCCGGGGAGTGGATGAGGGAAATGGGGGGAGGGGGTGGGGATAAAATGTTGTTGATTGCCAGTCATGAAGGGTCTTGATTTTCATATCTATTCAGACTTCATTAGAAGGTTCAGGGGTTCAATATCAATTCGACATTGCTGATATCAATCAATAAATACAAAAATAATCAGGACAGAATACTTCTCTCTGCATTGTTTTCAATATAGTATATAGCAACTTCACCTTGAATACACTACTGAAATCTGTTTGATTAACCACAGAAGAATTGAAAACTGAAATATTCCCAGTGGCTTTTCTTGTTTGGGTGTTTTTAACAAATGCTTTTGAGTTTTTGTCACTGAATCCCTGAACTGAAGTGCTCAAGAAAGAACAGTTCAATTTTACATTTGTTGTGGATTTTGCGTTTGCCAAATTGGCAGTGCACCCACTAGAATAATTTCCTGCTGTGAGATGGGATTAGAAGGAAGGCAAAACTAGCTCAAACTTTAAAGGGTAAAAAGAAAAAACTTTATTACTAGAAACTACAAGAAAAAAATATCTCAGAATGAAACTTTCTGAACATTTCTCTTCCCCCTACAATTTCTTTTCTTTCACACTGATAACAGTACAGATACTGATTAGTCAATTTACCATCTCTATAAATAGTCTTTCACCAATTAACTTGCGTGAGGAGAACTTTACATCAGTCTATGGAGATTATTCCACAAGAAAACAATTTTGTCCCGGTTTCTATGTCACAGTGAATCAGCCATTCAGGAGAATGTAAAACTGATTACTGTGTAAAAATCCCTTCCTCAACTTACAGTTTTCCCATAACTATTTTTGAGGACCATATAAACTTATGGTTCAGCACCCATGGGTTGATGATCTCCCCTCCCTCTTGGCCCAGGGGTTTTTGGAAAAACTTACCGGGGGCAGCATTCCAGCCACACAATGTGCCCATCTGGCCACTCTGGGGGGAGGGGGAGGCAGGCAGGATCTCAGCAGCCAATGGCTCTGCCTAGGAATCCCCCTCCCCCAAGTGACTCAAAATTTGGAAGAGGACAGAAACAGAAGAAATAGAAAACACAGAGAGAAAGATGAAAAAAATACAGAGATGCACACTCCTGGATTCCAGCAGTGTTCAGACAGAAATTCCAAGAGTAGGTAGGGTGAAGATGTGTGCTTGCCTAGTGGTCTGCCTTAAATTCTCCTTGGTCTTCCTGGGTCCTTTCCCAGGTAGGACTTTTGGTCATTTGGTCACTCAGGATCTGGGCTGGGGCTCCAGGGGTGAGTGTGGGGCATTTCCTTTGGTGTGACACAGACCACAGGAGCAGGCAGGGACTTGGACTGAGCACATGCTCCATGCTTTTTAAGCCCCTGGGCCTTTTTGGGCTGTCCAAAAGTGGGACTTGTGGTTACTCGGGCAATCAGAGCCTGGGTCAGCATCAGCCCATTGTGTGACTGATTGACAGCTCATCCTGAGGTGTCTGGGACATTGATCTCATCCAGCCTCTGACAGTGACCATGGTGACACTGCGGATGCTTTAACTAGAAGGAGACTGACAAGATTCTATGAGTGCTTAACATTCACTGTCTTTGCAAGAAGAGGAGGACAGAGCAAGGCTTTAAGATAAGATAGAGGGCCAAGAATGTGCAAACAGGATGGAAGAGAGAGGTCCCTTCCAAATAACGGGGATTCCTTAGACCCTTGAGCCAGCAAACACTGGTATCAAGGTCTGGAAAGCAACCTAAGGCTAATATGCAAAGAAGGTGAGGTGAAAAGTTCAATGGAGAGAAAGACTGCATACTTCATCTCAGACGACCACACGAGAAACCAACAAGGAGCAGTCTGCAGTTGCAAAGAGGAATGGAGCTAGTTTTAATATGAAGCAGGGACAGGGGGGATTAGGAAACGAATATGTATTAGGTACAATATGTATTGTGCAATCCTAGTTTGTAGAGAATAAAAAGAGAGGTGCAGGTCGCCAAAGGTGTGCATGTTTTTGGAGGAGCTATTCTCCATGCACCTCAGCACTGAATAAAATACATACCTATAACTTTGTGGGTTATAAAGCTTTTCTGTGCATCAATTTAGGTGACCCTGCTGCTCCCTAGAGATTTTGGGGTGCCTCCTTTGCCCCTCTCAGAGCTGGAGTTGCCGCAGAATGCCATCTTCATTGACCACACAGACAAAAGCACCTGGGTGTACCTGCGCTGCATCCTCTCCTGAGGTAACTCGGGGCTCTCTCCCACGCCTGGGGCCCTCGGCTGGAGTTCTGGGGTACCCTTGAATGTTGGGATGTCCCTGACAGCCTCCTCTCCACTGCTGAGCGTCATCTGTGTGCATGTCGACCGGGAGGATGCAACGGTAGCCACCATCTTCTCCCAGCCTGTCAAGGTGAGTCAGGACACTTGGGTGCTGCAAACATCACCTGGATATCCCAAAAAGCCACCTGGGTACACCTGGGTACTTCCCAAAATCACCTGGATCCCCCCAAAATCACCTGGGTACACCTGGATCTCCCCCCAAAATCACCTGGATAGACCTGGGCACCCCCTAAAATATCCTGGATCACCCCAAAAATCACCTGGGTACCCCTGGGTACCTGGATCATTGTCCTGGTTTGGTCATGTTGTGTTTTATTTTTGCTCCCTGCCCCTCCTCGCTGTCTGCGTGGGCTGCCTGCGGCCGTTGCGGCCCCTCCCCCGGCATCCCCGGCTTGCTCTGGCTGCTTGCTGCTTGCTGCTTGCTGCTTGCTGCTTGCTGCTTGCTGCTTGCTGCTTGCTTGCTGACCCCAGCTGCTGCCCTGGCTGCCCCTGGCTGCTGCCCCAGCTGCCCTGCTTGCTGCTGCGTTCTTTTTTTTTTTCCCTCTTTCTCTCTCCCTTCTTCCCCTCATCCCGAAGATCAGCACCGGCTCCGGACGGGGAGATCTGAGCATCAGAGACAGCCTCTGGAAGCCTGCCTAAGAAGCTTTTTCGCCCTTCCCAGCGGAGACCGTCTGAGTTCGTCCACCCTCGCTCTCTCTCTTGGTGAAAATGTTTTTTTTTGTCATCTGGGTCTGTGCTGGGAAGAGTCTCTCTTGTGTTTGTTAATAAATAAGTTTTTTCCACTTTCCCCTGAGGAGAATTCTTTCCGAGCCCGGTGAAGGAAGGAATTGTGGGGGTTTTATTCCCTGGAAGGGGGCTCCTTTGGAGGTCTTTCCCCAATTTTGTCCTAAACTTGGACCAACATCCAAAACTCCTGGGGCCCCCCAAAACTGGTGTCCGAAAAATCCTCATTGATTTGACTGGGTAGACCTGATTTCCATAAATCCCCATTGACTTGAACAGGTAGACCTGGTGTCCCTAGATTCTGATTGACTTCAATGGGATAGACCTGATGTTGTGTTTACCTTTATTTATTTCCACTAATCCTTCCCAGTGGTCCCACTTATGCCCCAGTGCTCCCAGTCAGCCCAGTGCCCCCTCTTAACTGCTCCCAGTTTAACTAGTAACCCCTCCCGATCAAGCCCTATAAATGGATAGACCTGTGTCCCTAGGTCCCCATTGATTTCAATGGGGTAGATCTGGGTTCTGTCAATCCCCATTGACTTCAGTAGGTAGACCTGATGTCTCAAAATTTTGGTTCTAAAAATGCCAATTTTGGGCTCGTAATTCCCAGATTTTGGGCTAAAAATGGAGATTTTTGGGTCTACCTTGAGACACAGCTCCAGCATGGGCCACAGATGTGGGATGAGGCATTTGGGATTGGATTCCAGGAATTCATGCGGGATTTCCAGAGCATCATCACTGTGATTCTGGAGTGGAAATTCCCAGAATTCAGCCCAAGATTTCCCCCAAATTCACCCATTTAAGCACCAAATTTCTGCAAAATCCCCATTGACTTTAAAGGATAAACCTGGTGTCCGTAGATACCACTTGACCTGGTATCAAACAGAGTGTCCCTAAACCTCTATTTATTTTATTGGGGTAGACCTGGTGTCCCCAAATCCCCATTGATTTCAATAGGGTAAATGTGATGCCCCGAAGTCCATGTTGAATTTAATGGGCAGACCTGGTTTTCCTAAAACCACTATGATTTCAAAGGGTTAACCTGATGTCCAAAAAATCCCTATTAGGAGATTAATACTACAAGAGATGGGGCAACTGAGAGACATTGTAAAAGACTGTTTATTGCTTTATTGCATCAGTCTCACAGAAGGGTAAGACATTAAAGGTGTTAGATCCAACTCTATAATATCAGAAGCTGCCTAATTCTTAGGCAAAATGCCTTATGTTAGGTTTTTAGCCAATCCAATACTTGTATGAAGTTTCCAGCATCTTGTTAGACCAATCATTATTTGCTTTGCTTTTCGTGGTTTTCCCACAATGTGTCATTTTTCAGCCAACCATATAACACTTCACAAACCTACAGAGATGCATCTTAAGCTCCTAGCTAACTTTATAACAGGTTCTATTGCTAAACTTTAAGATCTTTTACTGCCTTACTTAACATACTGCTTTGCTTAAATAATACATATTTCTGTTTGCTTAAAACATATTTCTACTTACACTACAAATTTATATTCTAGCCTTATTTCTATTCTACTTTTAATGCTCTAATTTTTCAAGCTGTCTCCAAGGTCTTAAGTCAAATCTTGTATCCATCTCTATCTCTGAGCCTGTATGCACAAGACCCTGAGAGCTCTCTGTGCTTGCATTTCCCACGTCACCTGTAATCTCTGCCTCCAATTTCCTGCTCTAACTGGAACCTGGGGACACTTTCTCAGTCGTGTCCCTCAGTGGGACCCATGAATGGGATCAGAAACTTTGGAGCTCGATTATGACTGAATTCTTGAGAAGTTTCCTAGCAAATCATGGTTCTGCCTTGATTTCCTTCTGGTCTGCTGCAGTTCATCAGGAAGATTTTCAACTCCACTTATGGAGAAATATGTCAAAGAGCTTCTTAGCAATATCCATTTTAAAGGGTGTATTGATTCCTATTTTACTACTGCTGTCTTTAGAGCAGAGGTGATTGCAGCATTCTGTGGTTGATATTTAAGAGAAATGGATTTGTAGAGGATACACAAAGCCTTACTGAAAGCTCACACAGTCTTGTACATCTGTATGCAAACTCTGAGATGTGCTGACTTAGAAAGGCCATGGAATAGAGAAGACATTGTTGAAAGAGAGATTGAACTAGAAACAAGTTTCAAATATTTATAATGTACTGTAACCAGGAAACAACTTGGCTTCTGAAAGAATGGAATTGAGTTTTACACCTCTTGTGTGTCAGGTTTCAGTGAGACTGATAATGGAAGAAAATTATTTACAATGCCTCTCAGCTGCCCTGTCTCTGAAGAGCTGGAATTTTCCATAAGTGCTGAGTCCCTGGACATCAGTCCGACAGAACAGGAATAGCCTCAGAAGGCTTGAAGAGTGGTTTAAGAGATGGTGGAGCTCTTCATCATTGTATGTAACAGCCTGAGAATGAAATAATGCTACACAGAGCACGTGGGGAGGTACAGACAGACCAAGGAAAAGGAATTTCTGTCCCAAGAAAGGGCTGTGGTGCAACACGTCCCCCAGGAGGAGTCTGGAGCAGCCCAAGGCTTTGTGTGGCCAGGCAGAGGCAGGCAGGACGCAGAGCTGTCAGCAAAGGAAGGGGCCAGCCAGGTGGGGCAGCCGGGGGATGACGACAGCCTGCAGGGACAGAGGCGCAGGGCATGGACACCGTAGGACAGCCTGGGCTGCAGAGGGCACAGGCATGGGCAGCAGCTGAAAGGCCCTGCCAGAGCCAACTGCTGCAGCACTTGGGCCATGGCTGCTGGCCCTGGGCCCTTGGCCAGCAGGGGACAAGTGAGCCTTGCTGTGCTGGGGCCTCATTGCCTCCTTGTCCCTGCTCAGCAGCCTGGCAGGGGCTGCCCCATGCTCCTGCCCTTGGCATTGCACATCCCCAGAGCCCAGTGGCCCGGGAAGAGCCCTGAGCAATGAGGGAGGGACAGGATGTGCCTTGCCAGAGGCTGGGGCTCAGGCCTTGGCCCTTTGCATTCCTGAAACACATCCAGGTTGCTCAGCATCAGAGACACCTTTCCTGATTTGTCCCCACTTCTGTCATCACTGCCTCCAGTGTTCTGTTCTAACTGGAACCTGGGGACACTTTCTCAGTTGTGTCCCTCAGTGGACCCATTAAAACTTCAAGGAACTTTGACTTTGAATATGACTTTGATTTCTTCAGAAGTTTTGAACCTCTCTAGGGACACAGGCTGATGTAAATCAACAGCACCAAAGCCCTGAGAGTGTCATTAAAGTCCTTGTGCTGTGTCTGTGCTGCTGAGCTGGGTGGGCTCCTGAAACAGAGGCAGTCCGTAGCAAGAAAAGCTTCAAAAGACATTTCTGCTGAGGAGCAGCTCCTCTCCAGCCCAGCAGGGCTGGGGCACTGCCTGCAGGCACTGAGGACAGGAGCCAGGCACAGACAGGCTAAAGGCCATCAGGACTGGGAAGAATTGAGCTGAGACTTCACTTGGGAAACATCTTCACAGCCCTGCACATGGTGAGTCTGTGGGTGCAGGGCAATTTCCCCTTTGCTCCTGGAGGGATGTCCTGGAGCCAGCACACCGCACAGCCTGGGGGATAATTCAGGAGGACTCTCCCAGTTTTGAAAAGGATGAGGAGGATGAGAGTAGGAGGTAGGAGGATGTTCTGCAGATGGGTGCTTCCTGGGCACCGTCAGAGGGACAGGGCAGGAGGCTTGCTCCAGGGGTGCGCAGGCTGAGCTGGGGCTGCACAGGCTGCCCAGGGCTGTCCTGCAGAGCATCTCCTGCAGCACTCAGGGCTCTTGGCCAGCCCAGGGCATGTGCCACCTGCCAGGGGCAGCTCTCAGCCTGCCTGGCAGCTCGCCATGCACTGTGGGGAGAAGTTGGAGGTGGAAGGAGCCACCCCCATCAGGGCAGATTCCTCCTGCTGTGCAGACGGTGCTGCATGGCCAGGGCTGCTCTCAGCTTTCTCCTCAAGGGAAGGAAAAGGGGCTGTCAGGTGTGTCTCTGTCACTGAAAACTCCTGCACTGTCCCACTGGGCATCAGCAGATCTGCCTCCCATCTCCTCACAAAGTGCCCCTCACCCTTCTCTGCCTATGGACAGCAGCAGCAAGACCTTGACTTGCAGCATCTCAGTTTGTCTGAGCTGCCTTTAAAGCCCTGCTGGCAGGGAGATGCCCTGGGCAGTGCCTGTGCTGGGAGGGTGTGCAGGGCAAGCTGAGCTCCCAGGGCTGGGCTGGGCTGGACTGGGGAGCACTGGCAGGGACAAGGCTTGGATAGGGAGAAACAGCTCCCAGTAGGCACAATTCCAGACAGCAGAGAGACAGACCAACCCTTGGTACCCCTCCCTCTTCAGCTGCACAGGGAAAAAGAAAGGTTTACAGGAGACTGACATTGAATCTGGACGCTTTAAAGTGCATTTTAGTTTTCCAACACAATGTAATTGTGATCACCCTGAAGATGGAGGTGTAATGAGCAAAGGGCACCTGTTTTGACAACAGCTCTGACTGTACTGCAGTAGGGGCCCTGTTTTCCCTCTACGGCTGCATGTTGAGGCTAGAGAGCAATGCAATAAAGGCAGTAACACAGCAGCAGAAAATCAGTTTATTTAAGTTCCCTACATGAATGAGAGTGATTTTCAGATGTTTCGTAATAAGATTGCTGGGATTGACTCAAGAAATCTTTTCCACCTTGTCCTTTTAACTGGATACTATGGCCATATTGAAGAAATGTCCAACAGCAGCTCCATCAGCCACTTCCTCCTGCTGCCATTGGCACACACGTAGCAGCTGCAGCTCCTGCACTTCTGCCTCTTCTGGCCATCTCCTGGCTGCCCTCCTGTGTGGCCTCATCATCAGCGCCGTAGCCTGCGGCCACCTGCACACCCCATGTTCTTCTTCCTGCTCAACCTGGCCCTCACTGACCTGGGCTGCATCTGCACCACTGTGCCCAAAGCCATGCACAATTCCTCTGGGACACCAGGACCATCTCCTACTCAGGATGTGCTGCACAGCTGTTTTTCTTTATGTTTTTCATAGGAACAGAGTATTCCCTCCTGACCATCATGTGCTACGACTGCTACGTGTCCATCTGCAAACCCCTGCACTACGGAACCCTCTTGGGCAGCAGAGCTTGTGCCCACATGGCAGCAGCTGCCTGGGCCAGTGGCTTTCTCACTGCTCTGCTGCAGACTGCCAATACATTTTCCCTGCCTCTGTGTCATGGAAATGCCCTGGACCAGTTTCTCTGTGAAATCCCCCTCATCCTCAAGCTTTCCTGCTCACAATCCAACCTCAGAAAACTTGGCATTTCTGTTTTCACTACCACTTTAGCATTTGGTTGTTTTGTGTTCATTGTTTTCTCCTATGTGCAGATCTTCAGGGCTGTGCTGAGGATCCCCTCTGAGCAGGGACAGCACAAAGCCTTTTCCACCTGCCTCCCTCACCTGGCTGTGGTCTCCCTGTTTATCAGCACTGATGCATTTTCCTACCTGAAGCCCCCCTCCATCTCCTCCCCATCCCTGGATCTGTCCCTGTCAGTTCTGTATGCAGTGGTGCCTCCAGCACTGAACCCCATCATCTACAGCCTGAGGAACCAGAAGCTCAAGGCTTCCCTGTGGACACTGGTCACTGGACAATTTCAGAAAAAGTAAACTGCTGGCACTTTTCTGCAAATCACTTGTAATAAAAGCTGTCTTTGATTGTTCCTCTTGGGTTTGGTTGTTGTTTCTTTCTTTTAGTTCATGTGTTTTATAATTTAATTATGCCTGTAAAGAAATTCCATTTTTGGTGCCCTTTCTCATTTTCCTTTTGTCAGCCTTTCCTGCGACACACAGTGTGTCAGTAAGGAGCAGTGCTCTTGGTGGCCTTAAAGAAATTAAAGGATCTCTCTCAAAGCCAAGTTTTCTCCAGAGATCCCCTTTCAGTTCCCTTCTCTGGATCTGCAGCAGCAATGTCTGTGTGCAGAGCTGGGGCAGATCAGTGCTGGCACAGCACCTGTGCCCAGCAGCAGCAGCAGCACTTGTTGCCAGTTCTGCTCCCATGCCACAGACCCGCTGCCCTCCTGCCCCTCGTGTTGCTGCAGGGCCTGAGTGCTCTCGGGGCCAGGCACAGCCCTGGGGGTGGCAGTGCCGGGGCTGCAGCAGGGACAGGCCATGGGCACTGCTGGGGCAGCGCTGATGCCTCAGGGCACGGCCTGAGGGCTCAATGCTCCTTAACCAGGCTCTCTCCAGAACACTTGGCCAGGCCAATGCTGAGCAGACAAAACCCCTGTGAGCAGCCCCAGGCTGGCTGTGGCCAGGCTGGGAGCAAACAGCATGGCTGGTGCTCTGCAAGGTCCCTGCAAGGGGGAGACCCTGGCAAGGAGCAGCAGAGCAGGGGCTGATCCATCCCCACTGCGCTGGACACTCCAGGGCAGCGTCCCAGAGCATCCTCATGCACCTGCCAACAACATCCCCCCTCTGCAGACCTGGCCTCTCCCCCAGCTCACACAGGGGCCGCATCCTTGCAGGCACAGCCACGGCAGCACTGGCTCAGGAGCCCCTGTTTGCATTGCACAGAGCAGGCGTCAGCACCTCCATGGTGCTGCTGTGGGGAGATGGAGCTGAGACAGCACAAATGTCATCAGGCCCTGGGGCCAGCAAGGGCTGGGGGACAGGAGGGAAACCACTCAGGTTTGTCGTGGCCTCTGAAGTCAGCCAGAAAGTTTCTTCCCATGAGCTGTGAATTTCTTGTCTCATAGCAGATGTTGTAGCTATAAACCAGGGCTGCCTGGTAGCCACCCCCAAACTGCCCTGAGCATTTCATTTATTTCAGGTTTGATCTTTTTACTCTTTTCCTGGAACAAATTTCTTCCTCTTGCCCATCCCTGTTCCCTCCCAAGCAAACAGCCCATCACTGTTTGCCCTTTCCTCTCTGCCCACACTCCCGATTTCTGTTCCTGAGCTGGCACTATGGGAACGTCCGTTGGGGAGCAGGATCACCCTACAAGTGCTTCAGGAATTGTCTGCAGGGTTCTGCAGTGCTTTGTGCTGCTCCTTGCCAGAGGCACCCCAGGCCAGGGGGCACATCTGGGCTGGTGTGTCTGGGTGTGGGGCTCCCTGTTCCTGGACAGTGAGGAGGGGCTGGAGAGGCTCTGCAGGACTGACAGGATGGGCTTTGGGGCTGTGTGGAGAAGCTGGGGACCTGGGCTGCTGGACCTTCTGAAGAGGAGGCCCAAGGTTCATCCTGCAATTGCTCCAGGGTGGTTTCA
>JAREIS010001295.1:0-45581 GCA_030060385.1 Muscicapa striata striata
CCCAGCATGTCTTTTTCCACTGATGATATAGCTGCTCCCCATCAGTGAACCAGCTCTCAGCGTCCTCGAGAGGGGTGTCCTTCAGATCCAGGCGACTGGAGTAGGTGGCTTCAGTGGTCTCCAGGCAGTCGTGGATCACTGGTTTCCCATACTCCTGATCTGGAAGTCCCAGGGCTGGAGCTGACATAAGAGCCTTCTTTAGTTGGTTGAAGGCTCGTATTGCTCCTGTTGTCCACTGAAGATCCCTGCTCCCTTCCGTGATTAAGGCATACAGGGTTTAACGAACAATCCATAGTCATAAATCCAGTCTGCACCACCCTGTCATGCCTAGAAAGGTTCTCAGTTCTTTTACTGTCTGGGGTTTTGGGGTTTGGCATATTGCTTCCTTATGGTCTTGCCCCAAGGTCCTTTGTCCAGCACTCACTTCATAGCCCAGGCAAATCACTGCTTGTTTCACCATCTGGGCTTTCTTTTGGGATACCCAATACCCCTGCAGGCCCAAAAAGTTTAGGAGGCTTACCGTCCAATCCACACATGCCTCTTGGGTCTGGGTGGCTATTAGAGGTCATCCACATACTGAAGCAGCTGTCCTTCTCCTGGTGGGGGCTCCCAAGACTCTAAATCCTTTGCCAGCTGTTCTCCAAATATGGTAGGAGAGTTCTTAAACCCCTGGAGCAGTACACACCATGTGAGCTGAGTTTTACATCCAGTTTTGGGATTCTCCCATTCAAATGCAAAAATTTTCTGGCTGGCTTCATGGAGAGGGAGGCAAAGAAAGCATCCTTCAAATCTAAAACAGTAAACCAGGTTAGTTCAGGTGTTAAAAATGTTAACAAAGTGTAAGTGTTAACAACCACTGGGTATAAATCCTCAGTTATCTTATTAACAGCTCTTAAATCTTGTACTAACCTGTATGATCCATCAGACTTTTTTCAGGGCAAAACAGGAGTATTAAAATCAGATCGACACTCTTTTAATAGTCCTATTTGCAAAAAAAAGTTTTCAATGATTGGGCTAATTCCTTCTCTGTCTTACCTTTTCAAGGGATATTGTTTGACCCTTACCGATTGTTCTCCTTCTTTAAGCCAGATTTTTACTGGTGGAGCATTCTTTGCCTCCCTGGTATGTTAGAGGCCCACACTCCAGAACACCTGATCTTTTATTTTCTTAATAATTTCTTCTTCATTTTCAACTTCAATATTTTTTTTTTTTGTTATTAGCATTAAGCTTAACGATTTTACATATTTTGATCTTTTACCTCCAAACTAATTTCCCCATTTTTAAATATTATCGTTGCTTCCAGCTGCTCTAGCAGATCCCTGCCCAAAAGTGCAGATGGAGCATTAGGCATATACAAAAATCAATAAATTCCTTACTGTTTCCCTAATTTATACTTTAATGGTTTGCAAAAATATGCTTTTTCAGGTCAGCCAGTCGCCTTTTTACATTTTTTGTATTATTGATACTAGTTTCTTTGTCCCTGGATTACACCCCTCTTCTCGATTGCTGGAAACTCTCCATGCCTCATTTAGCAAAGTCTCCAAGTTCTGACTTGCTGGGCCTCACATCTTCTGGAGCTTTCACCTGATGTCACTTGTAGATTGCCCTAAAAACAAGTTTACCAATTGTTGTATTCCCTCATCAGATTCAGGATCCAGGGTGGTGTGTCGACGCATTGCCTCTCGCACCTGGTCTAGAAATTCAGAAGGAGTTTGAGAGGAATTTTGTTTAATAGCATAAAAATAAAATAGCATAACATAAAATAGGGTGGATACAGTCGGGTTGGCTCTTGTGTTTCGGGAATTGGGGGTGGTTTAATTTTTTTTGTCTCTTCTTCTTGAGTTTCCATACAATATACTTTGTTAGGATGTGTACACCTTTGATTTATTGAGCATGTGCTGCAACACTTCTTGGGTTTTTCTTTATTAGCTTTAGTATCTTTCTTGAGAGCCAACACTAAAGGGTCAGATGGTGGTCTAATTCCACAAGCCCTTTGCCACTCAGGGTGATTCTTAAAGGTGAAAAACATGTCAGCATAAGTAACTTCATGACACCTCTGCTCACGCCTAAGGAAAAGCATCAGCTGTACCAAAGTGTTACAGTCTAATGTTCCTGATGGGGGCCACTTCACCCCCTCCTCAAGTTTATAGAGTGGCCACCACTGTGTGCACAACTTAATAAGCTCTCTTTTAGTTTCGGTATTCTTATGATCCACCAGCTCTTTCCAATATGCAGAAACACATCGTAAAGGACTACCTTTAGGAGCCTTTGCTTTCACTTGCCCCCATACTGAAAATTTTTTCCTCTTAATGCCTTTTAACCTTATCCCATCTCTGGAGCTTCACCTGGAAGTAACTTGGTACAGAGATCTTCCACTTATACACTTGTCTGACCCACAATTCTCAACAAACTACACAATGAAACACAACTCAGGGGTCACAGTCACAGCCCTCCCTTGGACAGGGAAGTTCTTTTATCCTGGGATCCCCCTCCCTGAATCAGTACTCCCAGAAGCATTGCCCAGGTGATGTTGATGCTGAATGTCTCTTTAAGAGGTCTGGGCACAGAGAAGAATGAGCCCCTTGAGGACTGGCCCTATTTGGACAACCTGCTCTTCCACCCCAACCTCACCATGTCTGACATCACCCACCTTTTCGGAAATGATGGGAGTTGTAGGTGCAGAATAATACGGTTTAATGGAACCGCAGAGCATCACAGGAGTTCTCGGCACAGCTGCAATGTCTCTCGGTGTGGCGCAGTGCATGATGGGACATGAAGTCAAGGCTGGAATGGCGCTCTACAGGAACAGTGGAGCATGATGGGAGCTGTAGTCCCGGAAGTGGCTCGAATCGGGTGTTTTGGGGTCCGGGAAAGCAATTGTGGGGGCACTTTTTGCACCAGAGCTGTGACTAGAGATCCTCAGGGAGGAACGTATATGGTTCAGGAGCACTTAGGGGGAGCTTGGGGAGCTCTAATCGGGCTCATTGGGGCGCGGGGCATGGCAGGAGTTTTAGGAGCGGAAATGTGTTATGAGGACTCTGAAGCTGCTGGGGATGAGAGGAGATGAATTGGTGGTCCCAAATGGGAGCTGAGGCGGCACTTATGAATCCTGGAGGGTCTGGGGGACACTTATGGGACATGTGGAAGGCGGATACCAGGGGTTCTGTGGGGCACCGGGCATGACGGGTGTTGTAGTCCCAGCCTCCAATGGGGCAAAA
Source organism: Muscicapa striata striata (assembly GCA_030060385.1). Lineage (NCBI taxonomy): Eukaryota > Metazoa > Chordata > Aves > Passeriformes > Muscicapidae > Muscicapa > Muscicapa striata. The sequence continues at coordinate 3,219 of JAREIS010001295.1, forward strand.
TTGGGCCGTGGGGTATGATGGGAGTTGTAGGCAAAAGAAAAGATGGCTCCGACCCCAGGCACCGCCCCTGCGTCCCTGATCCCCGGCGCTGATTGGTTGTGGGCAGTGATGGGCGGAGGCAGGAGCAGCCCATTCAACCCCTCCAGTCCCTCCCAGGCCAGCCCAGTTATTCCCCAGTACAGCCCAGTACATTCCCAGTGCTCCTCCAGTCCCTCCCACTAAAGACCAGTTCATCCCCAACAGAGCCCAGTGCAACCCCAGTGCCCCTACAGGCCCTCTGAGTACACCCCAGTCCCTCCCAATAAACCTGAGTTCATTCCTATTCCCTTCCAGTTTTTTCCGGTGTCATCCATAGTACACCCCAATGTCCCCCAGTCTTCCCCATAGTGTTCCCAGTTTGTCCCAGTATCCCCCAGTTTCACTTAAAGTATCCCCAGTTTGCCCCAGTATTGCTCAGTATCACTCCCAGTATGTCCCAATATGTCCCAATGTCTCTCTGTGCACCCCCACTGTCCCTCCCAGTCCACCCAGATTCCCCCCACCCCCAGCATTCCCCGTGTTTCCCGGTTGTCCCAGTCCTCCCCAGTATCACACCCAGCATATCCCAGTGTCTCCCATAGAGTTCCCACTGTTTCCCAGTATGGCCCAGTCCACTCCAGTATCACTCCCACTATGTCCCAGTGTCTTCCACAGGGTTCCCAGGGTTCCCAGTATGTCCCAGTCCACCCCAGTGTTTCCAAGGAAACTTGAACGTCTCACGGTTGCAGTGGCACCCAAACCCAGCAGTGGGGTCAGTGCAGTGTCCATGGCCACAGCCCCTTGTGGTGGCCCAGTGCAGGTTGGGATGATGATCCACCCTCACAGCTGGCCCAGGGCAGCTCTGCAGTGTTTCTGGTGACATCTTGGGCTGGCACACACCTGAGGAGTGTGTCTGTTTGTAATGGGGAAACTCAGGAGTTTTAGAATGCTTCAAAAATAAAAATAAAATAAAGGAGAAACATCTCTTTTTCTCAATGCAGCCAGTTCTCCAACCTAATCAGGTCCCAGTGAGTGAGGACAGACAGGATGAGGTTGGGCAATGTGGAGCAAGGCTGCCCACACTGGGTCAGACCTCAAGGCACAGCTTCTCTGAGCAGGCCAAACCTCCTGAGGAGAGACCCTGGATCAATATCAACCACAGAATGCTGCAATAACCTCTCTTCAAAGAGATCAGCAGTAAAAAATAGTCTTTAAAACAGGAATGCGTACTTCTTAGAAGCTCTTTGACATATTTCTCCATAAGCAGAGTTGAAAAACTTCCTGATGAACTGCACTAGACCAGAGGGAAATCAAGGCAGAGCCACAATTTGTTAGGAAACCTCTCAAGAACACCAAGTGAGAATCAAACTCCAAAGTTTCTTGAAGTTTTAATGGGTCCCAGAGAGGAACACGAGTGAGAAAGTGTCCCCAAGCCTCAATCAGAGCAGAGAACTGGAGGCAGAGATGACAGGTGGGGACAAAGAGAAGGCAAGTCTTGGTGTCCTGGGGCACAGCAGGGTCTGTGCCACCAAGGGCTGTGAGGAGACACCTTGTCCTGAGCCACTGGGGCCTCCTGGCACAGCCCCAGCAAGGCTGGGCACTGTCACCCCTTGTCCTGCCCTCAGCATCCCCCCCACATCCCAGTGGCCTCAGGGATCTGCTGGGACCAGTCCCTGGGGAGCCTTGGTCAGGAATGGCCCTGGGGGGCTCCTTCATGCTCCCAGGGACTGCAGGTTTTTCCAAGGACTTTGGGTTTTGCTTTTGTGTTGGAGTCTCTGAGAGCTATGTGCAATCATGGCCTCCAATTATCTGCTTTAATTAGTCTCTTGAGAACCTTTCTCAGTAACAACACTCAGATGGGCTCAGCTGCTTCAAGGTACTTCAGTTTTTTAAGGTACTTTCCTTCTTCCTTTCCTCTCTGACTCTCTGAGATGTTTTTGCTCAATCATGGCCTCCAATTCTCTCCTCCAAGGAGTCCATGAGGAGCCTGTGTTGGGGATGGATCTCATTTTGGGTTTTTCTTCTGACTTGGACTCCTCTGAGGCCCTGAGGTTCAAGGACTCAACACCAAATGCACCATGGGGCTCACTGGGATCAAGAAAATCCTGACAAAACCATGGCTCTGCCTTGATTTCCCTCTGGTCTGGTGCAGTTCATTAGGAAGTTTTTTCTACTGTTATGGAGAAATATTTCAAAGAGCTTCTTAGAAATAAGCGTTTCTATTTTAAAGCATGTCTTTTATTACTATTTCTCTTTAGAGCAGAGTTGATTGCAGAGTTCTGTGATTGATATTGACACTGGGTCTCTCCTCAGGAGGTCTGGCATGCTGTGCCTTGAGGTCTAACCCAGGGTGGACCTTGCTTCACATTCCCCAACCCCATCTTGTCTGTCCTCACTAACCTGGGACCTGCTTTGGTTGGAGAGCTGAGTGCACTCAGGCAAACATGGGTTTTCTTCCTTTTCTTTTTCTGAAGCAATCTGAAACTCCTGAGTTCCCCCATTACAAACAGACACCTTCCTTAGCATGTGCCAAGCCCAAGCTGCCACCAAGGAAGTCTCTGTTCCCAAGGCAGAACCACTCAAGAATAGTTTTAGGCCTTTGGACTCCCTTGGTTCCACAAGGCCCTGTTGTGTCGCCATGGACTCTTGGTTCTGTGAGGTTCTTTAGTGTCACAATTGATGTTTGGTTCTATATGCCCATCAGTGTCAATATGGTCTCCTTTTTCCTGTGTCACCCAGCAGCAAACCCCACTGGCAGGCCCAAATGCCTGGGAAGAAGCAGGAGAGGGAGACATCTGGAGTGATGGTTTTTATCTTCCCAGGGCACAGTGACGTTGGGTGGGGCCCTGCTGTCCTGGAGATGGCTGAACACCGGCCTGGCCATGGAAGGGGGAAGTGACAACAACCTCTGTTGCAGCAGAGAAGTCAGGCCAAAGGCTGGATTTAATAGACTGTCACCATCACAGGAAACATCAATGTGAGAGGAAAGATGCGTGCTAATGTCTTTACAAATAATTTGATGGCTGAAGGGATGGGTGTTAAGGTCTTTGAAATGGGTCGTAAGGTTTCTACTGACTTTGGGCAGCAGGTTTGTTACTGAGCCCAGACAGCTTGGCTCCTGAAACAGACAGGGGCCTGCACAAGGCCGAACTTCTGAACTTTGTGGGGAAATGCCAGGTTCAAGGGGGGATATGGGGCAGGTGATTTGGGAAGGCTGTACCTTCCTAATACCTTGGCCAATGGGGAAAGGAAGAGGACAACGTGCGGCTGTGAATTTAGGATAAAAGGAGACTGCGCCCTCTGAAACCTTGAGAGAGAAAACCCCATGGGCGTGTGCTCCAGTGAATTTTCTCCCTTTATTGAAATAAAGTTGAAGGTGTGCTCTGTCTCCTTTTTGGACATAAACCTCTGGCGTTTATGGATTTTGCTGAGAGTGACAACATGGAATCTCATGGAACCAAGTGCCCACAGTTTCAAGACACAGCCTCACAGAGTGCTGGCGACCATTGTGTCACAATGGGAACACATGGAACAAAGGCTCCACTGTGACACTGCAGGGCCTCATGGAATGCAAGAGATCATCCTGATGGAATGGAAACTCATGGAACCAAGTGCCCACTGTTTTACAGTGAGACCTCATGGAATGCTGGAGGCCATTGTGCTGTGATGGAAACGCATGGAACCAAGGATCTGTTGTGACAAACCCGGGCCTGATGGAACCAAGGAGACCACTGTGATGCAATGGAATCTCAAGGAACCAAGGGTCAATTGTCAACACTTCAGGCTCTATAAAACTAAAGAGAACACAATGGTATTGTGGATTCTCACGGAACCAAGGCCACATTGTGACAAAGTGTATCCTGATGGAAACCCAGTGCCACTGGGACATCGCCAGCCTTGGGGGAAGCAAGTGTTCATTGTGACACAGCACAGCCTCGTGAATCACAGGAGAGCACAATGACACTGCGGAATCTTGGGGAACCAAGTGTCAATTGTAAACACAGTAGGGATTCATGGAAGGCAGGAGACCACTGTGACTTAATAGAATCTCATGGAACCAAGTCCTATTTGCTAGAAACAGGGGCCTCATGGAACCCAGGAGACCATTGTTACACTGTGGAATCACATGGAAGCTAATGTCCATTGTTTCATGTTGCACAAATGAACAACATCGAGCACTGGAGACCATTTGTGACACAATGGAAAAAGGTGGAACAAAGGCTTTCTAGTGACACTGCAGGGCCTCATGGAAGCCAAGAGACCATTTTGATGGAATGGAAACTCCTGGATTGAAGTGTCCACTGTTTCACAGGGTGACATCCTGAAACAAAGGAGACCATTGTGGTGCAAAGGAATCTCAAGGAAACAGGGGTCAGTTTTCAGCCCAAGGCTGTAATTTTACCATGTGGGGCCTCATGGCACACAGGTACCACTGGGACATTGCCAAGCCTGGTAGAAACAAGGCTCCATTATTGCACAGCAAGGCCTCAGGGCACCCAAGAGACTACTGTGACACAATGGGATCTCATGGAAGCAAGTGTCCATTGTGACACAGCAGGGCCTCATGGCATCCAAGAGAGCACTGTGACACAAGGCAGCCTGGGAAAACCAAGTGTTAACTGCAAACAGAGTGGGGCCTCATGGAAGCCAGGTGCTACTTGGATATTGCCAGGCCATGTGGAACTCAGTGTCCATTGCAACAAAGCCCAGGCTCATGGAACTCAGCAGACCATTGGGACAACCTGGAATCTCACAGATCCAAGGCTCTGTTTTGACAAAGTGGGGCCTCATGGGACACAGGTGCCCCTAGGACATGGCCAGCTCTTGTGGAATCCAGTGTCCATCATGACACAGCACAGCCTCATGGAATCATGGGGACCACTGTGATGCAATGGAATCTCATGGAAGCAAGTGTCAATTGTGAACACGGCACGGTCTCATGGAACCCAGGGACAAGTGGGACTGTGCCATGGCTTGTGGAAGCAAGGGACTATCGTGACACAGCAGGACCTCTTGGAACCCAGGAGAACATTGTGAGGCAGTGCAATCTGATGGAGCCAAGTGTCAATTGTCAAAACAGCAGGGCCTCATGGAACCCAAGTGACCATTGTGACTCCATGGAATCTCATGGAACAAACTCACCTGTAACACAGCAGGGTGTCATGGAACACAGGTGCCACTGGGACATTGCCACTGCTCGTGGAACCAAGTGCCCATTGTGATACAACTTGGGCCTAAGGGAACATAGGAGACCTGTGTGACACAAGGGAATCTCAAGAAACCAAGGCTGCAATGTGACACAGAGGGTCCTCGTGGGACCAAGGAGACCATTGTGAAGCAATGGAATGTCCTGGACCAACAGGGACCTGATGGAACCCAGTGCCAATGGAACATTTTCAAGGCTCATTCAAGCGTCAGTTGTGAAAGAACCGGGACTAATGGAACACAGGAGAACATTGTTACCCAATGGGATCTCATGGAACCAAGTGTCCACAGTTTCATGGTGCAGCCTTATAGAGTGGTGGAGGCCACTGTGTTACAATGAAATATCCTGAAAGCAAGGCTCCATTGTGACAAACCTGAGCTTTATGAAACCAAGGAAACCACTGTGATGCAATCGAATCTCAAAGAGCCAAAGGTCAATTGTGAACACATCAGGTTCTCAGAAAACCGAGGAGAACATTGTGACACAGTGGAGTCTCATGGAACCAAGGCTTTATTTTGATAAAGTGGGGCCGAATAGGAGACAGGTACCACTGGGACATTGCCAGCTCTTGTGGAATCCAGTGTCCATTGAGACACAGGGCAGGTCATAGAAACATAGGGAGTGTTGTGATGCAATGGAACCAAGAGTTAATTCTGATAGAGAGGGACCACATGGAACACAAGGGCCAGAGAAGTATTGCCAGGTATACTAGAAACGAGACATCATTGTGGCAGACCAAGGCCTCTAGGGTTTTAGGAGAGCTCTGTATCTCAATGGAATCTCATGGAAACAACAGTCAATTGTGACAGGGCAGGGCCTCATGAGACACAGGTGCCACTGGGACATTACCAGCTCTTGTGGAATCCAATATCCATTGTGACACAGCACAGCCTCATGGAAATATGGGGACCATTGTGTCACAATGGAATCTCATGGAAACAAGTTTCAATTGTGAAAACAGCATGGCCTCATGGAACCCAGATGCAAGTGGGACCATGCCATGGTCCGTGGAAGAAGGGGCCGTTGTGACACAGTGGGGCCTCTTAGAACCCAGTAGATTGTGGGGAAATGGATTCTCACAGAGCAGGGCCCCATTGTGACAAAGTGCAGCATCACAATGGTCTCCTGCCTTCCATAAGTCCCCGCTGTGTTTACTATTAACATTTGGTTCCCCAAGATTCCATGGTGTCACTGTGCTCTCCTGTGATTCACAAGGCTGTGCTGTGTCACAATGAACACTTGCTTCCTCCAAGGCTGGACATGTCCCAGTGGCACTGGGTTTCCATCAGGCAGCACTTTGTCACAATGGGGCCTTGGTTCCATGAGAATCCATTGTGTCACAATGTTCTCCTTAGTTTTATGAGAGCCTGATGTGTTGATAATTGACCATTGGTTGCTTAAGATTCAATTGCAACACAGTGCAAAGGAACTCATGAAACCAAGTGCCCACAATTTTACAGCGGGGCCTCATGGAATCCAAGAGAGGACTGTGATACAAGGGTATCTCATAGAACCAAGGTTCAGTTGTGACAAACCTGGGCCTGATGGAACCAAGGAGACCACTGTGATTGTGACAAAGCGAGGCCTGATGGAAACCCGGTGCCACTGGGACATGTGCAGCCTTGGAGGAAGCATTGTGACGCAGCACAGCCTCATGAACCACAGAAGGGCAAAGTGATACTACAGAATTTTAGGGAACCATGTTTAAATCGTAAACACACTGGGGACTCATGGAATCCACAACAACATTGAGACAAAATAGAATCTCATGGAGCCAAGTCCTAATTGCTACAAACAGGGGCCTCATGGAACCCAGGAGACCACTGTGGAATCACGTGGAATCAAATGTCCACTGTTTCACATTGCAGCCTCAAAAGAGCGCTGAAGACTGGTGTGGAACAATGGAAAATATGGATCAAAGTCTCCCTAGTGACACTGCAGGGCCTCATGGAACCCAGGAGACCATTGTTACACTGTGGAATCACATGGAAGCTAATATCCATTGTTTCGTGTTGCACAAATGAACAACATCAAGCACTGGAGACCATTTGTGACCCAATGGAAAAAGGTGGAACAAAGGCTTTCTAGTGACACTGCAGAGCCTCATGGAAGCCAAGAGATCACTGTGATGGAATGGAAACTCATGGAATCAAGTGCTCACTGTTTTGCACTGTGGCGTCATGGAATGCTGGAGACCACTGTGCCACAATGGAAATGCATGAACAAAGGCTCCACTGTGACCCAGCATCATGGAATCCATGAAAGGACTGTGATACTAGGGAATGAATGTTCAATTGTGACAAACCTGGGCCTGGTGGAACCAAGGAGACCATTGTGATCCAATGAAATCACTATGAACCAAGGGTCAATTGTCAACATATCAGGAGGCCACAGCTTGGAAACAAGAGAAAAGAATTTCCTTCCCAGGCCATGCTGTGGTGAAACACGCCCCCCAGAATGAGTCTGAAGCAGCTCAAGGCAATGAGGTTTAAATCCCCTCCGTTTTGCAGGATCTCTGTGGCTTCTTCTTTCTTTTGGATTCCTGAGCTATGGAGCCACTCAAAGCTGCCTCCTCCACAATGTTTTGCTGAAGAATTTGCCACCCTGACCTTTGTTCCCCACAGCAGCCCTGGGGCTCTGTGCCCCATGGCCTCCCTGCTGGGCAGCCTCTGCCAGCTCCTGCACAGCCCGTGGCACCTGTGGGCCTGCACTGACAGCCCTGCCCCGGGCTCTGCCGGGCTCTGGGCCAGCAGAGAGGCCGGGCAGGGCTGGCCATGGCCGGGAACAGGCCCTGAGCCCTGCAGGAGGATGGAGCTGGGCCACAGCCAAACTCAGCCCAGGGCAAACCTGGGCTGAGCAGCCAGGGCTGGCAATGGCTGGGGACAGAGGCTGGCGGTGACAAATGTCCTGGCCCCCTCCCTGCTCTGTGCATGCCACCAAGGGCACAGAGCAGCCTCCTCTCTCGCCCACTTGCCTGTTTCCAATGCCTTCCACAGGCGCTGGCCCTGCCCCACAAGGCCTGGGCTGAGTCCTGCCCCTGCACGCTCAGCCAGGCTGAGATGGACACTGCTGGTTTCTCTGGCAGGCTCTCTCAGGCCAGCCCAGCTCCCTGCAAGCTGTGCCAGCTGCCCTGAGCTCTGTGCAGCACCAAGGGCCTCTCCCCAGCACAGCCCAGCCGGCTCTGGCCCCACAGCTCTGCTCAGGCCAGGGGCTCTGGGCAGTGGCCCCACGGCCTCAGCCCCTGGCAAGGGCACAGCAGCAGCTGCAGCTCAGACAGGACTCAGCCCCAGCCATGGGCAAGGGGCTTGGCCAAGGCAAAAGGAGGCTCCCTGTGTGCCCTGCTCCCCTCTCCCTGAGCTCCTGAGAGCTCTGCAGCCCCTGCTGCCATCCCATCTGCCCAGGCCAGCACAACAGCCCCGGCCTTGGGGCCCTGCAGAGCTGCTCCTCCTCCAGGCCCAGGGCCCATCCCAGAGCTGAGGTGAAGCATAAAAGGCAAGGAAAATACCTTTCAGCCAATTCAGTCAAAAGGATATGTTTATTTCAGTGCTGGGCGAACACTCAGGATCTCTCCCAAAGGCGTGCACGCCCTCAACAATTTTTGGTCCTCCATTTATTCACAAAAAATCATGCACATTTAAAAAGTCTATACATATTCATTACCTGTCACCGCCCTTTCCTCGCTTAGTATTAAAATTAGCTGCATACTCATTGCGGCTGCATAGTATCCCCTTGGTTTTGGGGCAGTGCCTTTTATTTGAGTCTGAGGGTTGTAAGGGATGAAGTAATTGTTGTCTTCCTCACTCAAAACTCTTTACCTCTGTCCTGTTACCATGGCTACCTGACCTGTTAATCACTTCATTCTGGTCTTTATTGCCTTCAGTGTCAAAATTTATGATTGATGGGTTTCTTTTGGCTAACTCTAAGCCTTTTCTAATGTATATCAGTTTCACTTAAATGTTTCCATATGTATATTTTGCTGGTTCTGCATATTATATGACCAGACTTTATCAACTTCTAATCCCGTGCTACGATATATATGTTTAAGGGTTACATTCCTAACCTCTGACTCCTAAGTTTTCAAGATATCTATCCCATAACTCATTCTCTAAACATGCGATTCTCAAAACTATAACAGAGCAGTACAAATACTACGGCTCAGGGGCAGCCACAAAGTTGTGCCCATTTCTGTTCATTCCTGCCCTGATGAGGATGTATCCTCTGACACTTTGAGACTGCTGATGAATTTTACTACTCCAGAGCTCTCTTCTTTCTTGAGCTCTTCAGTTCAGGAATTTAGTAACAAAGACTCATAAACATTTCTTCAAAACACCCAAACAAGAAAAGCCCCTGGGTGTAATTTAAGTTTTCAGTTCTTCTGTGGTTAATTAGATGGATTTCAGAAGTGTATTCAAAGTGAATATAATATGTTTTTAAAAAAAAGGAGAGAGAACTGTTTTATCTTGTTGTTTTTTCCTGTTTATAGATTGATATCAGCAATGTTCAACAGATATTGATCCCCATCACCTTCTAATGCAGTATTAATACATATGAAAATCAAGACCCATCATGGCTGACAATCAAAACCAGTTTGTCCTCACCCCCTCCCCACCATTTCCCTCCTCCAACCCCTCAGACTCCTATGGATCAGGAATGTTGTGGCCAGTAGGACCAGGGCAGTGATTCTTCCCCTGTATTCAGCACTGGTTGGGCAGCACCTCTAGTGCTGTGTCCAGTTCTGGCTGGACCCCCACTTTAGGAAGGACATGGAGGGGCTGGAGCGTGTCCAGAGAAGGGCAACAAGGCTGATGAGGGGTCTGGAACACAAGTCCTGTGAGGAGTGGCTGAGGGAGATGGGGTTGTTTATCCTGGAGAAGAGGAGGCTCAGGGGAGACCTCATCACTCTCCACAACTCCCTAACAGGAGTTTGCAGCCAGGGGGTGTAGTATCAGTTATGGGGGTTCTTTCTGACCCCCAGGTGCTCTCTAGGCACTAACTCCAGAGCTCTATGGGCTCCTATTCTGAGCTCTTAATCTCTTACTTGTTGGGTAATCTTAAAATAAGCAAAGCAGCTAATAGTTGCTAAAAAGGCTGTTTATTGCAGAAGCACATCAGTCTCTGCTCTGCGGACCACCCCGAACACATGCCGTGGAGCAGGCACAGGCGGGACCGCAAGCGCAGCACCCTCAGCCAGGGTCCTGCGTGGGGCAGGCACGGGCTGCACTGGCACAGCACCCTCAGCCAGGCTGCGGAGTGGAGAGGGCTGTGGAGGTGCAGACGCCCCCGCCTCCATCACAGGGGGAACGCGGGCTGCCAGCTGGTCTCCAGAGCCACTCTCCCCAGCTACGGGGGTTGGCAGTGGCAGGGTCCCCTGGATTTGTGCTTGCAAAGAATTACGGAAATTAGCAGTATATTGTGACATCAATCAAAAAGACAGCAAAGAAGTCTCTGTCTTTTCAGAATTAGTAAGTGGCTCACTTAAAGGTTCTCTGATCAATTCCTAAGACAGTAATAACAATGGGGCTTTTCTATCTCCCAAAAAAATACCATTCAGAAGTTTCAGACCAACTCCATCCCCGAAAGTTTCACTTAAAATACAATCAAGATCTACATTTGGAAAATCCTTTCTAAGATATATTAACAGTTCTCTTAACTCTTTATCTGGAACACTAAAACCCTTTCTCCTTAATAAAGATTCTAAATAATCATACATATATTTCTGCTCCTCAAACACACTTTCCCCCATCTCTATACTTCAACAACTCACTGTAACACTTAACTTACTTTAAATATGTCATTATAAATTCCATATCCTTTCCCATACTCTTACTTCTGTTCTTTAAATATATTTCCCCCCTTCTCTACAGATTCACCCCAACACTCAGCTTATCTTAAATATATCATTATAAGTTGTGCATTTTTTCTCATTTCTGCTCTTTTGTCATAATATTTTCCATGTTCCTAGATTACGCCAAAGTCACTCACCTCAATCTAAGATAGGTGATGAGAAATCCCGGTCCTCTGCTTCTCCAGTCCTGCTTTCTTCTCCCAGCAGCGAGCAGGGGCTTTCTTCCGGCTTTCTTCTTACCACACTTATTTGAGGCCTTTGCCTCGGCTATTTTTGAAGCTATTAGTAAAGCGAGTTAAGCAACGTACCAAACACAGGAGCACCAGATGTATTATCAGTTGGGGGTTCTTTCTGACCCCCAGGTGCTCTCTAGGCACTAACTCCAGAGCTCTATAGGCTCCTATTCTGAGCTCTTAGGCTCTTACTTGTTGGGTAATCTTAAAATAAGCAAAGCAGCTAAAAGTTGCTAAAAAAGCTGTTTATTGCAGAACCACATCAGTCTCCAAGGCACCGTCACAGACATCAAAGTCCATGCTAAGTTAGTTTAAAGTCCCAAGTTAGAGAAGAAGCCGTCCCTGATGGTCCCGGCAGGGCCGAAGTTGGTGCAGCAGCTCCTATCTTCTTCTCGGGTGTTGTGCGGCTGTAAAAGCAATGGCAGCGAAGCAGGGGGCAAGAAAAGCAAAAGGCAGAAGCAGTAGCAATAAGCAAATGGCTAGAAGCCAGAATGGCTAAAAGCAACAACTCTCCTAATACATACTCTTATATAGGATTTTTCCAACAAGCTAAGATGCAAACTCAGACCACTGCTCTTCAACCTATTAGAATTCTAGTTTCCTAGCACACCAGGTTATGTATAACACTAGGCATAGAATCTATCTTGTTCCATCTAAGAAATGTAAGCAATATTCTTACTATAACTCTATTATGTTGAAGTCCTGTCTACAACTGCAGGCCTGGAGCCTCTACTGAAGATATCAATGTGTTTACAGCCTTCACTAGGACATGTCACGATCCACTCAACCCGAGCAGGAGTCGTGATGGTTTGTTCGACCCCAGGGTGCAAAAGACAAAGGCAAGAGACTCAGGTTTTGTTAAGCAGAAAGCAGTAATGCAGTTTATTGTGTTACAATTCAGTTTTGCGGTAGAGAGAGAGAGAGAGAGGTAAAGGAAACAAAGTAAAAGGAGAGTGAGAGAGTGAGAGAGGGAAAGAGGGAAAGGATGGGATATAGCTACCAACAGACGGGACGCATCCTCATGGTCGTCCAACGAGACGAGACGTGTCTTCAATCTGTTGGGGAGAAAGAAATCTCGTAGTCTTCTTTAAGAAAGTCACTTTTTATAGTCCTTTTCCAAAGTGAGTGGCTTCTGGCCAAAAGGTGGGAAGATTTATGGACTATTGTATGTGGAGATCGTAGCTCCATGATGCAGGTGCGGGGACAGGGTGCAATAACCAGTACCCTGCAGCATACCATGGCAAGCACCAAGCACACCTACAAACAGTCCTTGGCCTGCAAGCATCCACCTCGGCCAGGCCGGAGCTCTGGTTCAGGGCAAGTGGTGCAATCTCAGGTCCCAGTCTCTGATGATGGTCGTGAGGCAGATCAGAGAAAACTTTGGACCAACTCTTACAGGACACTCTCTGCTACTGTGGTATACAAGGCCTTTTACTTACTAAAAACACTGCAGCTCCTAGTAAACCTTATTCAATCCCTACACTCTGATTTCTCTCTGAAAAATTCAGAGAGACCCCTGACTCACTGACTCCAACAGGGGGGGTCGGGCTCTTCCTGCTGGGAACAGCGACAGGAGAAGGGGAGACACCCCTAAGGTACACCAGAGGATGTTTAGGCTGGACATTAGGAAATATTCTTCACAGAAAGGATGACTTGGCATTCTGATGGGATGCCCAGGGATGTGGTGGAGTTGCTGTCCTTGGATGTGTTTAAGTATCTGGATTTGGCACTCAGTGCCCTCATCTGCATGTCAAGGCAGTGTTGAGTCACAGGTCAGACTTGCTGATTTCAAAGGTTTTTTCCAACTAGGTTAATTCTGTGATTCTCTGATGTTTATTACACTGTGTGCCACCAGAGAACCAAGGGATTGTTTCTACACTGTGGGGCTAAATCGAAGCAAGGAGTCCATTGTGGCAATCTGGGGCCTCATGGAATCCAGAAGACCATTGTAACATTTTGTGGCCTTGTGGAAATGAGGAGACTGTTGTAACACTATGGGACCTTGTGTGACAATGGAGTCATGGTGACACTGCAGGGACCCATGGAGCCAAGGGGCCAGTGTTACTCTGCAGGGCCTCGTGGAACCACAGAGAACACTGATACTGCTGGACCTCATATAACCAAGGGGCCCTTGTTGCACTGAGGGAGCCAGGGAGTGAAGGAAACAGTTTTGACACTGTGGTACCTCACTAACCAAAAGGCCACTGCGACTCTATGGTGCCTCCTGGAATCATGGAGACCATTGTGACACTCTAGGGCCTCATGGAACAAGGGTGAGGCAAAGTTGGGTGTGAGTGTGGCTCTGCTGGAGGGTAGGAGGGCTCTGCAGAGGGACCCTGGTCAGGCTGGATCCAGGGCCCAAATCCAACAAGGTGAGGTTTAACAAGACCAAGTGCCGGGTCCTGCATTTTGGCCACAACAACCCCTGCAGCTCTACAGGCTGGGGACAGAGTGGCTGGACAGCGGCCAGGCAGAAAGGGACCTAGGGGCACTGATGAACAGCAGGCTGGACATGAGCCAGCAGAGTGCCCAGGTGGCCAAGAAGGCCAATGGCACCTGGCCTGGATCAGGAATGGTGTGGCCAGCAGGAGCAGAGCTGCTGTCCCAGCACTGATCTGCACCCAGCTCTGCACACAGACATTTCTGCTGCAACTCCAGAGCAGGGAACAAAAGGGGTATCTCTGGAGAAAACTTTGCTGAGAGATCCTTTATTTGATTTGAAGCCACTGAGAGTTCAGCCCCTCATTGACACAGTCTGTGGCCACAGCAAGGGTTGAGAGAAACAAAAAGAGAAAGGGTAGAAACAATGACCTTTATTGTGGACAATATTAAAAACTAGAACAAAGAAGGAAAAAAAAAACCACAACAAAACCAACAAGAAATATCAAAGATTACTTCTATTAAAAGTTATTTGCAGAAATTGACCAGCATTTTAATGTTTCTGAAATCCTCCAGTCATCAGTGTCCGCACAGCAGCCTTGAGCTCCTGGTTCCTCAGGCTGTAGATGAGCGGGTTCAGGGCTGGAGGCACCACCGAGTACAGAACTGACAGTGCCAGATCCAAAGATGAGGAGGAGATCGAGGGGGGTTTCAGGTAGACAAATGTCCCAGTGCTGATAAACAGTGAGACCACGGCCAGGTGAGGGAGGCAGGTGGAAAAGGCTTTGTGCCGTCCCTGCTCAGAGGGGATCCTCAGCACTGCCCTGAAGATCTGCACATAGGAGAAAACAATGAACACAGAACAGCCAAAAGCTAAACAGACACTAACAGCAAGAGGCCCAAGTTCCCTGAGAAAGGATTTGGAGCAGGAGAGCTTGAGGATCTGGGGGATTTCACAGAAGAACTGGCCTAGGGCATTGCCCTTGCACAGGGGCAGGGAAAATGTATAGGCAGTGTGCAACAGAGCATTGAGAAAGGCACTGGCCCAGGCAGCTGCTGCCATGTGGGCACAAGCTCTGCTGCCCAGGAGGGTCCCGTAGTGCAGGGGTTTGCAGATGGACACGTAGCGGTCATAGCACATGATGGTCAGGAGGGAAAACTCTGCTGACATAAAGAAAACAAACCAGAAAACCTGAGCAGCACATCCTGCATAGGAGATGTTCCTGGTGTCCCAGAGGGAATTGTGCATGGCTTTGGGGACAGTGGTGCAGATGCAGCCCAGGTCAGTGAGGGCCAGGTTGAGCAGGAAGAAGAACATGGGGGTGTGCAGGTGGTGGCTGCAGGCTACGGCGCTGATGATGAGGCCGTTGGCCAGGAGGGCAGCCAGGGAGATGCCCAGGAAGAGGCAGAAGTGCAGGAGCTGCAGCTGCCGCGTGTGTGCCAATGGCAGCAGGAGGAAGTGGCTGATGGAGCTGCTGTTGGACATTTGCTGTGTCTGCACATTCCACCCTGATGAAGAAGGAAAGAAAGTGACAATTGAGAGGAGATTCCTCACAGAAATCGAGGTCGTTTCTCACTTACCCTTTCCTGCCCTTGTCTGTGTCTCAGAGACCTTCCTTCATCTTGCTCTTTGGAGCCCTTATTTCTGCTGGCCAATGTGTGATGAGCCAGACCTTGACCTCCGTGACACCTTTAAGTCAGACCTGACCCCAGTGAGTGCAGCGGAACAGGGAGGGCATGGGCCAATCCTGGTGTTTGAACTTTCACATAGAATCTTCTCCTAAGGCAGAGAAGCTGCCTGGGTGATGGGATGGGGATAACAGACAGCACAACAAGAGATTGTGCTGCACAGAGGGGAGAACAGAGTCCAGTGAGGCAGGAGGATTGTCTGAGGCCAAGTGCAGACTGAGGGGAGCTGCTCTGTCCCTGCAAGCTGTTTGACTTTCCCTGGACTTGCACCTTTCTGAGCTGCACTCTTGTGTTACCCTGGAAAGCCAGGAGACACTGCTGAGGGCAGAGGGATCCCTGGCACACAAAGTGGCTCCTGCCTTTCCCTAAGTCAGGGAGAGTTGGCTCATTCCCAGCCTCCCAGCCTGCCTTGCCCAGAGCTCCTTGGGCACAGGGACTGGGACATCCCATTGCTGTGCTCAGCCTGCACAGGAGGAGCTCAAGGGCTGGGCCTGAGCCTGCAGCTGGAACTGCCATTCCCAGAGAGCCCATCAGCAATGCCAGGAGCACCTGGGCAAGGCAAGGAGAGAGAGAGCCAGCCCTGAGGAAAAGCCTTTCCCTGGCCAGCCCTGCACAGCCCCTCCCAGGCAGCACCAGGGCAGGACAGTGGCCCTCAGGCCCTGGTCACCAGGGAATGGCACATGGCAGGAGAGATGCCCTTCATGTCTGGTGCTGCTCTGACAGCCCAGGAGGGCACTGAGGGCCCTGAGACCCCAGGCTGAGGCTGTGCTGGCTGGGAGGGGACACCAGAACTGTGCTGCTCAGGGCACTGTCTGCCCTGCAGGGCAGGTCCAGCAGGTGCCACATCTGCCCTGCAGCAGGGCTTCCCTCAGCACTGCCTCTCTCCCTCCCTGCCCATTGCTCTGCTGCTGCAGCTGTCCCAGCCCGAGCTGTTCCTGTGGCCCCGGGCTCCTTCCCTGCCAGAGCTGCCAGAGCCCAGCCCAGCCCCTGGGCCAGCTCTGCCTTGCAGCTGCTCGGGGGTGCAGGGATTAAAGAACAGCTCCCCCAGCCCTGGGCACCATGGAAAGGTGATGCTGGATGGATCTGGAGGCTGGGGGGGAGGAGGAAGCTGCTGAGGATCCCAGGAAAACTCAGTGTTATGGTGTAAGAGCCTCAGCCCCTGCTCTACCCTGCACAGCTGAGTTTCCATTGTCACCAAGCTGAGCGAGGGAAAAGTGGAAGTAGAGATTCAGGAAAGAAGAGACCCAAGCATGAAACTCCTGCCCTGAATGAGCTAGGAAATATCCCCTCAGAAGTGGCCTGAGCATGAGCTTTAGCTCTGAGCAGCCCTGGCCAACACAGCACCCTCTGCACTGCAGGACTTGTCCTGGCAGGAGTCACTCCCTGCACCCACAGCTCCCCTCCACCATCCATGGGGAGCTCCCAGGCAGGCTGAGAGTTGTCCCTGGGAGGTGGCACATCCCCTGGGCTGGCCAAGAGCCCTGAGGGCTGCAGAGCTGCTCTGCAAGACAGCCCTGGGCAGCCCTGGCTGCAGCCCCAGCTTTAGCCCCTGCAGCCCCTGCAGCCGTCCCTGGCAGCAGGAGCCATCCTGCCCTGTCTCTCTGAGGGTGCCCAGGGCAGCCCTGTTCTGCACCACATCCTCCTCCTCATCATCATCTTCCTCCTCCTATACCTCAGAGAAACTGGGAGAGTCCTCCTGACACATCCCCCAGGCTGTGGGCTGTGCTGGCTCCAGGAGATCCCTCCAGAAGCACAGGGGACATTGCCCTGCACCCACAGACTCACCATGTCCAGGGCTGTGATGATGTTTCCCCAAGTAAAGTCTCAGCTCAATGTCTCCCCAGTCCTGATTGCCTTTAGCCTGTCTGTGCCTGGCTCCTGTCCCCTCAGTGCCTGCAGGCAGTGCCCTCAGCCCTGCTGGGCTGGGAGAGGAGCTGCTCCTCAGCAGAAATGTCTTTTTGAAGCTTTTCTTGGTTTACCTTGGGAGCTACCTCTGTGCCAGGAGCCCAGCCCAGCTCAGCAGCACAGACACAGCACAAAAACTTTTAATGACACTCTTGGGGATTTGGTGCTGTTTACATCAGACACAGTCCCTGTGAGAGTGTTCAAAAAACTTCTCATAAACTCAAAATTAAATTGAAACTTCAGTTTCTTGAAGTTTTAATGGGACCCATGGAGAAAGTGTCCCCAGGTTGCAGGTAGATCAGAACACTGGTGGCACTCATGACAAGTGGGGACAAACAAGGGATAGGAGTCTCCGATGATGAGCAATCCTGGATGTGTTTTAGGAATGCAAAGGGCCAAGGCCTGAGCCCCAGCCCCTGGCAAGGCACATCCTGTCCCTCCCTCATTGCTCAGGGCTCTTCCCGGGGCACTGGGCTCTGGGGATGTGCAATGCCAAGGGCAGGACCATGGGGCGGCCCCTGCCAGGCTGCTGAGCAGGGACAAGGAGGCAATGAGGCCCCAGCACAGCAAGGCTCACTTGTCCCCTGCTGGCCAAGGGCCCAGGGCCAGCAGCCATGGCCCAAGTGCTGCAGGAGTTGGCTCTGGCAGGGCCTTTCAGCTGCTGCCCATCCCTGTGCCCTCTGCAGCCCAGGCTGTCCTACGGTGTCCATGCCCTGCGCCTCTGTCCCTGCAGGCTGTCGTCATCCCCCGGCTGCCCCACCTGGCTGGCCCCTTCCTTTGCTGACAGCTCTGTGTCCTGCCTGCCTCTGCCTGGGCACACAAAGCCTTGAGCTGACACAGACTCCTTCTGGGGGATGTGTTGCACCACAGCCTTGCCCTTGGAAAAAAATTCCTCTCTCATTGTGTCCAGTCTGGACCACCTCAGTTGCCCTCGGCATTAATTCTTTCTTTCTCTGTCTATTTTTCACTATGTCAGAAGGATCCACCATCCCTGATACCACCCTTCCATCCTTTCCAGGGCTCTCTTCTGCTGTCCTCAGTGTCCACCCCACTGAACACAGAGCTCTTTTGTTCCTATACAGTGCTCATGTGTTTGAGGCCATGAGCATTAGAACAATAAGGACAGTTCTTGTTTATATTAGGAAACCAGAGAACCTCAGGGTTTTGAAGGCAGATCAGAGGCACTCACCAGAGGCAAAGGCAAGCCAGACCTATCTGTCATTGGAGCTTTTGACTGAAAGAAACCCTTGGATATATGTAGAGTTTTGGAGGTGGAATTCCATTTCAGCCATGTGTGCCTGGACTGGAACCACAATTCTTCTCCACAGGAAGGCGAGGGCAGAGCCCCAGTGTTACAAAGGATGACTAGAGTCAGCCTCAAGGAAGCCAAGGCCAGCCAGACCAGTTTGTCTTTGCAGGTTTTGTCTGGGAGGAATCCTTGGATAGATGGAATTTGGACAAATGGAATTTGGACAAAATTCCACTTTTGTCCATGGGCATCTGGAAAAGAAGGACAGCTCTTTTCCATGGGAAGGAAAGTACAGAGTCCCAAAGTTTCAAAGGTGTATGAGAGCTGGTCCTCAGAAGCCACGGGAACCTAGACAGGCCTAGCAGCTTTTGTCTGGGAGCTATTGTTGGATATAAAGACTTTTAGAGGCAGATTCTTATTTGGCCATGTATGTCTGGACAAAAAGAAAGTTTTTTTCCATGGGAATAAAAGCACGGCCCCCCAGTGTTTTAAAGGCAGATGCAAGGTGGCCGCTAAGAGACCATGGCCAGACAGAGCTGTCTGTCCTGGCAGGTTTCATATGGGAACAATCCAAGCATATAATCAAATTTGGAGGTATCCCAGTTTTGGCCACTGGGCATATGGAGGAGAAAGAAAGTTTTTTCCCACAGGAAGGAAAGCACAGAACTCCAAGATTTCAGGGGCAGATGAGAATCAACCCTCAACATGCCAATGTCAGCTGGACCAGTTCTGGCCCCAGGAGGCCAAGTCAACCAGGTTTGTTCCATGTTCTTGGATCCTTCGGGCCTTGCACCTTTACAATTAACCCTTGGTTCCATGAGGCCCCACAGTATCACAACAGATCTTTGTTTCCATGAGGCCCAGCAATATCACAATGGTCTCCTTGGCTTCACAGTGGCACAATGGTCCCTTGCTTCCATGAGGCCTTGCAGTGTCAAAATGGTTTCCTTGGTTCCATGGGACTGCGCAATGACACAATGGCCCTTTGCTTCTATGAGATCTCAGACTATCTCATTGGTCTCCATGATTCCTTAAGATCTTGCAGTGCCAGAATGGCCTCTTTGTTCTATTGGGCTCTGCAGGATCACCATGGCCCCTTAGTTCTACAAGGCCTGCCTGTGTCACACTGGCCCCTTGCTTCCATGGGGGCCCAGAGTGTCACAATGCCCCTTTGTGTCCATGACACCTTGCAGTGTCACAGTGGTTGCCCTGGCTCTATGAGGCCCTGTGGTGTCTCAATGGCCCCTTGGTTTCATGCGGACTCAGAGTGCCAGAACGGTCTCATTGTTTCCAGATGAAATCTGCCAGGCCAAACAGATCTCACTGGTTTGGCCACCCAGGGGCCACCTCTCATCTGCCTTTGAAACACTGGGACCATGTGCTTTTCTTTGCTATGGAAAAGAAACCCTTTCACGTCCAGGTGTCCAAGACCGAAATTTGGAATCCATCTCCAGAATCCCCTATATCCAAAGACAGTTCCCACACGAAAACTGCCATAACTGACAATCTGGCTGTCCTTTACTTCCTGGGGGCTGGCTCTCCTCTGCCTTTGAAACACTGAAACTCTGTGCTTTCCTTCCTAATGGAAAGAACTCTCCTTCCTGGTCAGGTGCCCACAGCCAAAACTGAGATTCTACCTCCAAAATTCCCTGTATCCAAGGATTGTTCCCAAGTGAAAGCTGCCAGCACTGAGAGGTCTGGCTGCCCTTGGCCTCCTGGGGACTGCCTCTCACCTGCTTCTGGAACACTCAAACTCAGTGCTTTCCTTCCAATGGAAAGGAACTGTCTTTCTCGTCAAGGCACCCATAGTCGAAACTGGGATTCTGCCTCCCAAATTCTGTGGATCCAAGGATTCCCGCCAGGACAAACAAGTCTGGCTGGCTTGGCCTCCCAGGAGCCTCTCCTTTCCTCTTCTGCCTTTGAAACCCTTGGGCTCTGTGCTTTCCTTCCGATGGGAAAGAATCATCCTTCTCCTCTAGATGTTTATGCCTGAAATTGGGATTCTGCCTCTAAAATTCCATATGTCTGGAGATTGTTCACAGACAAAATCTGCCAATACAATCAAGTCTGGCTGGCCTTGGCAGATGCTGACTGCCCCTCATGTGCCCCTGCAGCACTGGGGCTCAGTTGTTTCCTTCTTATGGAGACCATTGTGACACTGTTGTGACCTCGTGGAACCAAGGGAACATGGAACAGGTCTGGCTGGGCTGGGCCTCCCAGGGGCATAACAGGGCTGGTTACTCTCCAATTCTTCTTCCTTTAACATGTTTAACATGTTCTTACAGAAGAAGCAGTGAGCGCTTTTTATAAGCTTGGGAGTTTTGAAGAGTGAGCATTGCATTAACCCTCCAGGTGCCAACAGTTCCTCATCTGGAAACAAACTGGCAAAGGAGAGCTCAGCAGCCCCAGGGACACAGCAGGCATAACGAAAGGAGTCTGGGCACTGAATGTTCTGAACCTCAGGGACCTTTCCCAGGAGGATGAAGGACAGCCCCAAGGCCATGTGGCAGCCCTGGAACAAGGCAGGCACCTCTGAGCCCCTGCATGGCCCCAGCAGAGCCTGTGTGGGAGGAGGTCAGTGCAGGGAGCACCATCAGCTGCCTCTGTGTCCCAGGCTGAGCAGCAGAGCCCAGCAGAGGCAGCCCAGGGCTGGGGCAGCACAGCCCCCATGCTCTGCAGAGCAGCAGCCCCAGCTCGGGGCTCTGGGGAGCAGGGCAGGGGCTGCAGCAATGGCTGCTAAGGCCAGCACAGACATGTTCCCCTGGCACAGGCTCTGTGGGCAGCTGGCATGTGCCAGGAGCAGAGCAGGGGCCCCTGGGGTGCAAAGGAGCCCTGGCAAGAGGCTGCCCTGTCCCTGGGGCAGCAGCAGCTGCCTGAGGAGCCCCAGGGCCAACTCTCTGCTGCTGTGCTGGGCAGTGGGGCTGGCCCTGGAGCTGCAGGAGCTTCCAGAGCTGAGAATCTGCTGAGCATTCCAGAGAGTGGCTGTCCCTGAACTGCAGTGCCTCCAGTTCAGCCTGCAGGAGGTGACCCTGACTGGTCATGCTGCCCCAGCCTCCCCTCACAGTTTCCTCATAGAAGTCCAAAGCTGTTCATGCCCAGCATGGTCCCCTGTCCTCCTGGGTTCCCCCCATTCCACCTGGGCCACAAGGATGTTCCACAAATCAACTCCCAGAGTCAGACACGAGGACAAGGGGCCAGGGCTGTGTGGCCAGGACATCAAGGACATGGATTATCCAGGTCACTGGGGCCTGGTTTGGGTTCCCCAGGACAGGAAAGATATCTAGCAGCTGGAGTAGGGTGAGGGAAGGGCCTCCAAGGTGGGGCTGGAGCCCTTTGGCTGTGAGGAGAGGCTGAGGGAGCTGGACTTGTCCAGCCCGGAGTAGGGAAGGCTGAGGGGCTCCTCATCCCAGAAAGGACAGGAGGAGTATAAATGAGTCAGAGTGGTTTCAGCATTTCCCCAGATCAAAAGCAGCATGACCTCCCTTTCTCCATCCACCACTGAAAACTTTGCAAATAGGGCATTTTTCAAGCTGTTTTAAGCACACTCTAAGCCACATAATACAACCTGATACAACCCCTTGATTGTTTTTGTTTCTATCACAGAATCATCTTTGTGAAGCAAAAAACAAAGGGTAAGAGCTTAGCTACGGAATACAAACTATACATATAATGATCAGGGTATAAGCCCTGTGTTCTTTGTGCATCCCTGTGGGAGATTTCTTCCTGGTGTGCCTGGCATCACAATAAACATACCACTTTCTAACTTTAACTGGTTAGTGAGTTTTTGTTTCTGCATCATTTCGGTGACCAGGGCAGGACTCCTCTCTTTGGCTGCAAAATTTTGGCTGTGGATTTCTCTGGCGCCACCAGAGGGACCTGGAGGGACCTTTGCTCCCCAGCTGCTCATCGTGGGGACAGACAAGACCTGTTGCTGGACTGCAGACAAAACGAAATGTTTAAAATTATGTGGGGCAGCCTGTAAGACATACATGTGGCTAAAAGGCTGCTGGTAAGTCACTGAAGACGTTCTGCACTCAGCAGAAGCCTCTGCAGTTTTGCTTGCAAGCATCCAGTGGGTGTAGTGGCCAGTGAAAGGCTTTGTTCTGTCAGGGGACACATTAGAAGTTCTGGGGTTGAATTGGACAAATCCTTGTTTATTGCCGATATTTTTGTTGCTGTTATTTTAATAGTTGTTATTTTGACTGTGTCCTCACTTTGTGAGTGTCTGTGATTGTGATTGGTGAGATGTACTTAGTACGAGGCAAGAGGGAACTGGGATCGGCGTTTTTGATTTTGGGAGACCAAAACCGCTGGAGAAGGGCGAAGTGATTGGGGTAACCATTTAAAATCGCTGCATGCTGTGTGCTGTGTTGACAAGAGGTGAATACTTTGTCCCTAAATAAAGAGATACCCTTCCCCACAGTGATTTTGACTCTGGGATTCGGGTTGTGTATGGGGAATTCCTGTTTACAGGGGACGGCATTCCCTGTAACACTTGGTGTTCAGGGTTAACCGGTCCCCTGCCCCTGCTGGTCATTGTGTATTTTAGAGTAAGATTGTCATCTTGTAAAAAAAGTTATAATTGCAGCAAACTCGTAATGTTGCTGTTTCCTGTGTTGTTACTCGGGCTGTGTTGTTGGCTGCACTGTTGTAGTTTGCTGATAGAAGCGGCCGTTGAAGCTCGAGCCCAAGCTGAAGGAGCCCGGCCGTCCAGGCAGCTCTTTCTAGATGGTTTCAGCTTCAGCCTGAGCCAGGAGAGTTTAGAATACAGAAGGGGACTGGACCACTGTAAGTTGAGAGGGTGGTAGAATAGATGGGGTATTTTTGGGAGGAGTATACTCAAGCCAAACTAGTTCTTATTTGGCTTTTGACTGGGAACTACCCTCAGCTGAGAGAGGATGAAAGAACGGTGAAAGTCTGGCAAGACAAATTAAAGGAATTTCCATCCTGCAGTTGTGTGTTCCTGACCCTTGGGAATTTAAAATATAAGGGGGTTGTGTTTGTAGACTGTCAGAGTTATATTGTGGTGGTTTGATATTTTAAATCATGGCTAGAAGAATAGAAGGAATCCCCCTCCCTCAGTGGTTTGGACTGGATCCTTGGGAATTTTTGAATCCAGTGAACTATTGGATAGAAAGAGGAAATTATAAGGTTCATCTGGAAGGAATATATAGAACCTCAGCAGGAAGACTGGTAGCTTTGTACTGGGAACAGCCTGCAAAAGAGAGTCTGGACATTCAAGAGAGAAGAAGTGGAATAACTTGCCTGTGCGAGTGTTATGAGGCTTTTGGGGCTTCTAGAGGTTGGCACCCTGTGTGGTTACTGTTACAGTGTAGGACTTGTGGAAAATGTTAGTATTGTTCTTCTGAGAGATGACAAAGGCTACACCCTCAGTGTAAATCAAGGCATCCTAACAAGCTGTTTTTTAACTTAAGATTCTAAAGTTTGTGTGTGGAAAATCACATTTAGTACCTGCAACTTGGGCGTGTGTGTGTGTGGGGAGGATTGGGAAAGGACTGTGAGGCAGTGTGGAGAGAAATTTGGGTGAAAGCAGGGTAACACAAGAAGAAGGAGATAATGGGTACTAGTCAAAGCAAGGAGATTTCTAAGGCTAGACCTTTAGGCTGTTTTAACACACTGGAAAGAGTTAGTAGGAGACGAGGACACTGAAAATAAGTGAAGTTTGATCGAATTTTGCATGCAATGATGGCCCCTTTATAAGCTGGGAGTGTTATAGATAATAAACGAATCAAACAGAATTAAAGGTTAAATTGGCAAATTTTATTTTCGCGACCAAAAATACGGTCCTGCAAAGCCACAACCGGAAAGTACAACACCGAGCCCGGGGTCGGTGTTGGGTGAACACATGATGTTACCCAGCCTCTGTCGCACTGGGTCCCCTGGTGTTCACGCCACCGTTTTGGTTGAACCCCTTTTTATACTGTTTTTCATAGCCTGAAGCAAGACAGTCCTTTGTTTCTTTCAAATTCAGCTCTGGTGTCCACATAAGACAAAGTCCTTCCTGCTCTTTGACGAGATTTTGTGTCCGTTGTGTATTGCCTTTAGGTGGTGGACTTCATCCAGAGTCGGGGAATGCAGTCCTGGGGGGGGAGTGATGGGATTTTCGGGAAAGGCTTCACCTCCTTGAGTTTCCAGGTTTCCCCAGGAGATAGATGCTTATCGGTAACAGTCCGACCTGTAGATATGTTAATTTACCTAGCTCTGAGGCAATCACTGCCTTTACTTTGTGGCTCGTTTATTTATTTATTTATTTTTATTTTTTTATTTTGCAGACTTATTTTATATAAAACACAAATTACAACACGAATTACAATATGATATATATATATATCACAATCCCTCCCCTTCTATATAAACACATTAATTCGTGTTCCCCATTTTAATTCTCTTCAGATTCTTTCTTCACTGCCATCCCATTCTTCTACTGGCTCTTTTTGATAATCTATATAGGGGAGCTGATTTCTCTCTATCTTTTCTTCAAATTTTGTCAGCGCTTCCATTGCCCTGGTGTTCATCTCTCCTCTCCCTAATTTCATTATTTTGGAGGCTCTACCATTTACCCTTCCTAATGCGAGTTCAGGATCCATGGGCATAGCTGCAGTTTGCATGCCCTGTACCACCGAGTGTATTAGTCTAATAAAACAAGGTATTAAACATGGTATGAATATGATTCCTGCCAATGAACACACAATAAAGAACACTACCTTTTTCCACCAAGCTCCTGATAGTAACTGGTCCCACCAAGATGCCTGGAGAATGGAATTCCATTTTTGGACTGGAACGTGTGCTACCCTCTTTATCTCTGCTGCAAGACCCTTTATAGTTTCTCCGTAATCATCAATTTCGACACAGCATTCAGATTCATTAAATTTCCCACAGACTCCCCCTTCTTCTGCTAACAAATAGTCTAATGCTATTCTATTCTGGTATACAAAAGCTCGCATCTGGGAGTGCTGTTTAGCCAACAACCCGAGAGCATCCGAGGTGTGATTTGACACAATCTCTACCACGGCCTGCAGCCTTATCAACCTATTCAACAGGTACACTGGAGTCCGGTACCCCAACTTCCATCTTGTGCCCAAGTTGCAGGACCATAGTATTCTATTATTCTTTCAGCTGGCCACTCTTCCTCCCCAAACTTGGCTGCCACCCACATCAGGGAGCTTCTTCCTTAATTCCCTTTTTTCTCTATTCAGTGTCTCATAGAGAGGTGCCCCCAGGAAAGTACTGTCAGACCTTGGTAAAGTAAAGAAGACCGGCTGAATAATCCCTAGAGTGCATGACCCTTCCATTTTTGTGGTAATTCACTATATGCTTTCTTCCCACATACCCAGTATATCCCATCAGGAGCTTTCCATGTACTTTTTGTACTTCCTGGTTCAGCCCAGTAAGTACTTAATTCTCCTAGTGACTGGTAAGGGTTAGCTCCAGAGCCTTTATTCCAGCAAAGTCCAACCTTGTCACTCCACTCACAATTGCCTTTCTTTTCTAGGCTCCAGTACCCAGTAGGGGACTCTGGCTGCCAAATTTTACTTTTGTTATCTGAATTTACGGTTAAGGTGGAGACACACGGGGTGTATCCCACTACCTCAGTATATTCTCTTCCTCCCGACTGATACAAATTGATCCAATCACTCTTTATCTAAGATCCAGCCCTCAGGTCTTTGAAGTGTCTTTGAAATTTGGGTTTTATCCCCCTTAGGAGTTGCTCTGGAGTTAAGCTCTCACCTTTCCAGGGCCATTTTTCTGCTGATTTGAGTCCCCCGCAAATCCAGCAGTTGGTCAATCCTAATTCGGTTGCAATCTCTTGCATTAAATCGATAAACAAATTCTTGTCTGAGCCAGGTAAGCCCCAATTATCATACTGTCTCTCCAATAAATCATATTGTTCACTTAGGGTCCTCAACCTTTCCTGCTCCATTTTCTTTTTTCTCATCTCTGATTCCTGTTTCTTTATTTCTATGGCTATCTGTTTTATTTTGCTCTCAGGATCCATGCCTTCCCTATCTCTAGAAAAACAGAAAGTGTTATCAAACTGGGCACAGATTCGGACATCATCTTCCTCGAGAAGGTCTATGATGACAGGTTCAGTGTCTGAGATGAGTCCGCTTTCATACCTTAGATTTTTGCCCACCCAGTAGGTTCTCCCTTCCATGACACACATCCCTAGTTGAGTATTTTCATAACATAATTGATTCACCTGAAAATAAGCCACAAATACCGATTTTCTTTTTTCCCCTATCCAAACTGTACGATTGCATTGTTCACATGTGGGAAGAGGTGTCTGGCTTGCACTTCTTTTGTGAATGTTATGAGCAAATGTCTCTGATTGCCCGTTTCTGTTTCTTGCCAGGGGATCATAGCATACGATTTTCTCCCCCAATTTACACTTTATATACTGAGTGCCGTTAAGAGTGCATTGCTCCTCTTTCCTTCAGGGGTGCAATTAGCTAGGACAGGGTGAGCAGGGGTACTAATTGGTGTGCACTCCCACACTCATTATGGCTTTGTATTGCAGGGCTCAGGCCATTCTCTGGGTATGCATTAGTCAGAGGATACATGACTAGGCTCAGGCTCACCAGGACTCCCCACAGGTGTACTTCTCTGCCTCTGCCTACGCCCACCAGGTTGCTGCTGGCGGCGAGGGAAACCATCTTCTTGGCAGCAGAAGTATTCTTCAGGGGGCCAATGTGAAGTCCAAACTGCATACCGTCCCTTAAAGGCATCCCACCTTGATAATTTTTACTGTATCTGTCCAACAAGATACTTTATTTGCTCTCTGGCACTCAATTTCCAAAATTACCCTCCTGCAATTTAGTTTTCCCCAGTCCTGTGTTGGTACAAGCGAAAACCACTCGACGACTCCGGTTCAATAATATTCAATTTGGTGGCAAGTATTAGAATTCGGTCAGTCAGAGACAGCTCTTCCTCAAGGCACTTAGTACAGAGACCTTTAGGCCTGATTCCCCATATACAATGTGTGACCCAAACCTTACAACAAATCTGGCACCTGAAATGAACAAAAGGAAAACACCTGCCCCAGGAACTGAACACCTTATCTGATCTAAGGTGCTCATTTACTTGTCCGACGCAATTTTAGCTTGAGGCTTCCAGGGTGGGAGGTCACTTTCCACTCGGGTGTCTCTTCTCTTGTCTCGATCTTTTTCGCTCTGGAGGCGTGTGTCCAGCCCTTTTCTGCTGTCCGGACTGCTGTGTCTGTGGTCAAAAGAACAAGAAAAGGACCCTCCCAGTGAGGGGAGAGAGAAACCTCTTTCCAGGTTTTTATGAGAACGTGATCCCCAGGTTGGATTTTGTGTATGGCAAACCCTAGAGGAACATTTTGTGTAACAATTCCCTGCTTTCGAAGATCCTGTAAATTTTTACTTATGGTTATTAGGTATGGTTGTATTTGTCCATCTTCTATTTTTGGGTGTCCCACGGGCATCCCATGATCATAGGGCATACCGTATAACATTTCAAAAGGAGATAACCCTGTCTCAGAATGAGGCATAGTCCTGATATTTAATAATGCTAAGGGGAGGCATTTTGGCCAGGACATTTTAGTTTCTATCATTAATTTTGATAACTGGGCCTTCAACGTCTGATTCATCCTTTCAACTTGTCCAGAACTCTGAGGATGCCATGGGGTATGGTATTCCCACCGAATTCCCAGAGCCTCCGCTAATTGTTTAATAATTTTTGAGGTGAAGTGTGTTCCTTGGTCCGAGTCTATATGATTGATTACACCATATCGAGGGATGAGTTCTTCCAGAAGGAATTTAGATACTGCCTGGGCGGTGGCCCTAGAGCTTGGGTAAGCTTCTACCCAATGAGTTAATTTATCTACTAATACTAGTAAAAACTTATACTTCCCAACTTTTGGTAATTCAGTGAAATCCACTTGAATTCTTTCAAAGGGACGATAGGCTATAGGGCGACTACCCCAGATTACCTGTTGTGTCCTGGCTTTGTTTACTCTCTTGCATGTTAGGCACCCTTGCACCTCTTGTTTAGCCAGCTTATAAATCCCTTTACATCTAAAGAATCTCAGAAACTGTTCTGCTAGAGCCTGGGATCTCTAATGAGTTTGCATATGCAATCTCTTCAGAATTTTTCTGGTGTAGTCCTTTGATACTAATTCCCTCCCATCTGGTAACTTCTACTTACTATCTTCTAATGTCCCTCCTATCTTCTTGTATTCCTCAACCTCTTTTGGAGAGGGACGAGGGGGATATTCCCAAGTACTGTTCCCCCCCAACTTCTGGGGTACTTACTGTCATTAGTGCAGCACTTTTGGCTTCCTTATCAGCCAAATTGTTTCCCAGATCCGAAATTGTATTCCTGTTTGGTGTCCTTTTACATGTACTACTGAGATTGCCTCTGGCTCTCGGATAGCTTCTAAGATTTGCTTTATTAATTCCCCATGAATTAATCCTCGTCCTCGAGTGTTTATTAACCCCCTTTCCTCCCAAATTTTCCCAAAAGTGTGGACCACCCCAAAGGCATATTTTGAATCTGTGAAGATTGTCCCCTTTTGCCTTTTAATCTTTTTAATGCCCGAAAACCGCATATAATTCACATGCTTGAGCCGACCAGCTTGCACTGAGGGGTCCTGATTCAATTACTTTCCCTGTTTTCCCATCTATGATTGCATACCCTGACTTTCTTTCCTTCTATTACCCTTGCTGACCCATCCACAAACCATTTTTCCCCCCAAGTTCCTCCTCCTCCAAGTCTGTTCTGATTTTTGTCTGCAATTCCACAATTTCCGCACACTCGTGGGTTGGTCCTCTGATGCTTCCCCGTACAGGAATTGAGCTGGATTCAATGCAGTGGTTGTTCGTAGTTCTAAATCATGTGAGTGTATTAGTATGGCTTCATATTTCAACAATCTAGCATCCGTGAGCCACTTATCTGCTTTTTGTTGTAATATACCTCACGTCATGAGGAGTATACACCACTAACGAGGCTCCAAATGTTACTTTCTTTGCTTCTTCTACCAATAATGCTGCTGCCACAATTGCCTGTAGGCAAGTGGGCCAACCCCTGCTTACTGGGTCTAGCAGCTTTGATACATATCCCACCGGTTTCTTAGCTCCTGCCCAATCCTGTGTTAAGACTCCGTAGGCAGTCTGGTTGCTAACGTCCACAAATAATTGAAATGGCCTTTTTATATCTGGGAGATTTAACACAGGGGCTGTCATGAGGATTTCTTTACCTCTTTGAATTCCTCCTCGTCCTGCTCTGTCCATTTTACCTTGTCAGTGGTCAATTTCTCATATAAAAATTTTACCTTCTCACTGTACCCTCAATCCATTGCCTGCAATAACCCAGGAGTCCCAGCAGCTGCCTGACCTCCCTCTTTGTTTGGGGGAGGGTAGAGATATAATTCCTGCTATCCTTTCTGGGCCTAATTTCTTCCTTCCCTTCACCAGCCAGTGTCTTAAATACTTAACTTCAGGCTCAACAAACTGCAGCTTTGACTTAGAAACTTTTAACCCTTTTGCTCTAATCACCATCACAGTTTCCTTACTTATATTACATCCTGAAGGCAGCTGTTGGACGTTGCTCAGCACCAGAGTCTACTAACACATTAAAATTAGTTTTTCGGGTCCCACCCCCAGCTCCATCAGGGGCTCCAGGGATGCTCCGACCCCAAACGAAAAAGCCCTGACTCTTCTAATTCTCTCGTAACACCCCCCCCGTCTTTCATCCGCTTCCCACAGTCCTCTTTAAAGTGACCTTTCTTCTTACAGTAGAAGCACTCCGGAGCCTCCCCCCGTCCAGCTGCCTGCCTTGCCCAGGAGGGGGCCCCGCCCTTGGATCTGCTGGCTCGGCGCCGCAGCCCAAGGCTGCGTGAGAAAAAAAAAAAAAATAAAAAAGGCTGGGCGGGCAGCCCCCACGATCCACCCCACACACCGGCATTCCTGAAAAAAAAAAACGGAGCCGCTCGCAACTCAGCCCGCCGGCAGCCACAACAGCTGGGGCAGGCCAGACACCACAGGCCGTCCGGGCACGGTGGCTCGATCGCACCGGCCGGTACCGAGATAGGGCGAGGCGCCGCCGCCTTGCCCACAACATTCCCGGGCTTCTCTGTCGGGTTTTCCCCCGCGCTGCTGCGCAGCCGCCCCTGAAAAATTTCGCCCGATACACGGGTCCCCGGCTTAGGGTCGAGGAAGGGGGATGACTTCAACAACACACGGCGGGGAAGGGGTGCTGCCACCCCGGCCCGCAAACTCCACTGGGCGACTCCCATCACTGAGCCCCTCCGGCAAAAGCCGACAAAAAGCCAAGGCGAGGCCACACTCTGCACTGAACGTCCCCCGCGAGCCCTTCTGACACGGACACACTCTGGGCAAACAGGTCGGGAGCGGGGAACGAGGCGCAGCCACCTCGGCCGAGCGAGCCATGCTCGGGACTCGGGAAGGGGCCGGGAAAGCCTCGGCAGGCTCCACGCATCTCCGGCCGCGCCCAGCCCGGCTGCCAGCCACCGCGCACCCGACCGACAGCTAAAAATACTGCACCCGAGGAGCGGGCGGGCCCCGGCTTAAGGCCAGGCAGAAAGGGATGAGGCGCCGCCGCCCGCCTCCACCATTCCCCGGAGGAGCGAGCGGGCGCCCGCTCCCCCTCCTCTTCACGAAACCGGCAGCAGCAGCCGGGCCGAGCGGGACACGCCGCGGCTTCTCTGTCCCCGCCTCGCAACACCTCGCCTGGGCTGGGGAGCAGAGCTCGCAATCACGTTTCGACTGACTAACCTGTCCCAGTAAACTGGGTAGGGAACCCAGACAAAGCCACGCGACGACTTTGCCTTACAGCGGCGGTACTCTCCTTGCCCCCGCGACGCGCGCGCGGCCGCCCTTCTCCGCCTCGGACACAGGCACGGGATCAGCCTGGGGGATGCGGCCCGTAACCTCGCCTCCCAGTATTTCAACATCTTATCTTAGCTGACTTCTCTGGGGTTTTTCCCTGAGGTTTGCTCTTTTTCTGTCCCATTTTCTCTAAAAGGTTTTTCCTCCCGAGCTACCATTGTTTTGCTTACTTACCGTGTTTTACGCGGGACCACCGCCAGGTCCGGGTGCTACCGTACTAAAGTTTAAACTTTATTTCAATGTTTCCAATCTACTCACCTCACACAGAGAACCGTTCCGTGGAGTTTTTCGAAAGGAGGAGAGCTCTCTTTTCCTTTTCCAGGGCTTGTCCTGCCCTACGATCTGAGAGGTTTACCATTCCCAATTCCAGGGAACGACCTTCCTCCCGATCTCTCCCGTGACCGACCCCCAAAACTTCCCAAGTTTTAGGCTTGACACGAGACAGAGAGAGTTAATACCACGTTACGCTCGCTTCCCCGCAATCGACCACACACCCTCGCGGGATAATGGAACTGCGGCTTTGGGGTCCGCACTCGCTTCGTGATAAAATCACGTCTCAATCACGCGCTCAGTCACACCTCACTCAACCACGCAATACTTACGGCTCCTTTTCCTGCGTGGATTCTTCGTGCACGTCGAGTTTTATGAGTGAAAAACGTTGCCGCGGTTTCTCCGAGAGCTCAGGGCCCAACTTTTCCCTTTCCGATTGTGGCTTTTCGAATTTTTAGTTCGGGATCCTGACTGGCTTTGGGGAATTCCCCAATTCCACCAGGTCGCTGAAGTCAGCGAGGCGCCTCCTGGTCGGAAAGGGGGCCCCCCCCAAACTCAAAATCAGGATCACGTCGGGGTCACCAAGATTGTTATAGATAATAAACGAATCAAACCGAATTAAAGGTTAAATTGGCAAATTTTATTTTCGCGACCAAAAATACGGTCCTGCAAAGCCACAACCGGAAAGTACAACACCGAGCCCGGGGTCGGTGTTGGGTGAACACATGATGTTACCCAGCCTCTGTCGCACTGGGTCCCCTGGTGTTCACGCCACCGTTTTGGTTGAACCCCTTTTTATACTGTTTTTCATAGCCTGAAGCAAGACAGTCCTTTGTTTCTTTCAAATTCAGCTCTGGTGTCCATATAAGACAAAGTCCTTCCTGCTCTTTGACGAGATTTTGTGTCCGTTGTGTATTGCTTTTAGGTGGTGGACTTCATCCAGAGTCGGGAATGCAGTCCTGGGGGAGTGATGGGATTTTCGGGAAAGGCTTCACCTCCTTGAGTTTCCAGGTTTCCCAGGAGATAGATGCTTATCGGTAACAGTCCGACCTGTAGATATGTTAATTTACCTAGCTCTGAGGCAATCACTGCCTTTACTTTGTGGCTCGTTTATTTATTTATTTATTTTTATTTTTTTATTTTGCAGACTTATTTTTATAAAACACAAATTACAACACGAATTACAATATGATATATATATAGACTTTGTTGTGTCAAGACAGACAGTTGGGATATTGTTATAGTGAAGAAACCATAACTGCACCTGGACCCCAAAACCAGCCAGAACCAGGTTGGGACCTTGAGCTGTGGCCAAAGGGCCAGAGGGCCTGCCAACAAGACGAAGGTGAAAAGTTGAAGGTGAGGAAGACTCCCTGACTTCATCATTAGGAGACCACTGACCCATTTCAAACACCCACTGACCCATTTGAAGGAAGGAACTGCCCAAGAGTAAAACGACTTTGAGCTAATTGTAATACAAAGTGGGGCTAGGGGGGATTTGGTAATGTATATGTACAGGTGTACTGGGTAATGATATGAATATGTAAGACTTTTGTGGATAAAAGAAGGCAAAAACCCTGTGTACTTTGCACATCCTTGTGAGAAATTTCGGGTGTGCCTGCCATTGTAATTAACATACCACTTTCTAACTTTAACTGGTAAGAGAGTTTTCTTTCTGCATCAGTGAGCTCACAGCTCTTGAGCAGCCTGGAAAGTCCTGGAATCTATTAATTCCTGTTCTGCTGAGGATGGATCCTCAGCAGCATGGAGGTTCCCTGATGAATTTTAGTTCTCCAGAGGCTTGCTCAGTCTTCAGCTCTTCAGTTCAGGAATTCAGTGACAAAGGCTCATTAAAATTTCCAAACAACTGAACAAGACAAACCCTTGGGAATAATTTCATTTTAAGTCTTTAATTCTTCTATGGTTAATTATACAGATTTCAGAAGTGTATTCAGAGAGAATACACTATATTTTAAAAAAATACAGGGGTTTTATTAATCCTGTTTAGTTTTGTTTTCCTATTTATAGATTGATACCAGCAATCTCCAGTTGATATTGATCCTGAGCACCTCCTAATGCAGTCTGAACAGATATGAAAATAAAAACCCTTTATGTGTGACGATCAATCAGACTCTGTCCCTACCCCCACCCCACCATTTTCCTCATCCAAACTCCAGAACTCAGAGCAGCCTTTTGCAAATCTGAGCTTCTTCCACTCCAGCCTCTCCCTGCAGCTTTCAGCTCCTTGGCACCAACTCCCACCTGCTTTTCTTGGAGAAGGAGCTGCCCGAGACACAGAGGGATGTTCATTCATTGTCAGCAAACAAAACCAAAGGCAGGCACAGCTCCATAAAAAACAGAAGTCCAGCCCAAGGAATGCTGGGCAATGGAGCCACATCCAGGAGTCTCCCCAGAGCTCAGGATTGGGGCCAGGGCAGTTAAATCTCCTTATTGCTGATCTGGACGAGGCCATGGAGGGCACCCTCAGTCAGTGTCCAGGTGAGCCCAAGCTGGCTGGGAGTGTGGCTGTGCTGCAGGGCAGGAAGCTCTGCAGAGGGATCTGCACAGGCTGGAGCCATGGGCCCAGGACAATTGGATGAGGTTCACCAAGGCCAAGGGCCAGCTCCTGCCCTGGGCTCACAACCACCCCAAATCCCTGGCTGTGCCCTGCCCCTGATCCCCACAGCCTGTCCTGTTTCCTTCATCCCTGCATTGCCAGGGACTTTCTGGGACAAGGGAGCTCTGCTGTGGGGATGGAAGGAGGTGCAAGTGCCACCTCTGCAGTGGGAACCACAACTCATCAGGTTTGTGTCCTTTGGGGTCAGGAACTGGTGAGACTCAGAGGCACAGAAAGTGTCTCTTCATTGCGAAGATAAAAATAATAAAGAGATAAACATTATACAAATATAAAAAACATTCAATCTCCTCCCTCAGCAATGTGAGATGTCCCAGCAGCATCTGACATATCCACCTATTACAAGGGATTTGTGTACAGTTTTGGACAAAGATTATTCTGATATGAATGTAAAGGCAATTAAGGTGTTTTATGAGGATTCTCTGACTGGATTTGGGGTAAAAGAGCTTGAAAAATGCCATACTTGCAAAATTTCATTGGTGGATGGAGAAGGGGGGAATCACGTGTTTTTTGTTGTTGAGGAAAGGCTGCAACCAGCCTGACTCATTTTGTCTCCTCTAGTCCAGGCTGGGATGAGGAGCCCTCAGCCTTCCCTGCTCCGGGCTGGACAAGCCCAGCTCCCTCAGCCTCTCCTCACAGCCAAAGGGCTCCAGCCCCACCTTGGAGGCCCTTCCCTCACCCTGCTCCAGCTGCCAGACATCTTTCCTGGCCTGGGGAACCCAAACCAGGCCCCAGTGACCTGGATAATCCATGTCCTTGATGTCCTGGTCACACAGCCCTGGCCCCTTGTCCGTGTGTCAGGCTCTGGGGGTTGATTTGTGGAACATCCTTGGGGGAGGCTGTGGCTCCAGGTGGAGCAGGGGGATACAGAGGGCAGGAGACCCTGCTGGGCATGAACAGCTTTGGACTTGTCTGGGGAAATTGTGAGGAGGGGCTGGGGCAGAGTGATCAACCCAGTGATCTCACACAGCCCTGCTGTGATGTCACACAGCCCCTCCTGTGATGTCAGACTCTGCCCTGTGATGTCACAATGAGCTCTATGATGTCAGAGACAGCCTGTGATGCTCAATGACCTCATATAGCCCACTCTGTGATGTCATAGCCCACTCTGTGATGTCATAGCCCACTCTGTGACCTCATGTTACCAGATGATAAATTACCCACACCAGGCGATCTAACACAATGCTTGCTCTCCAAAACCACTGGCCTCTGGAAACCACACAATGCCCGTTGTGTAAAGAAGGGGAGCTGGAATTCACCAGCCTCAGTGTCCTGCCAGCTCAGCCAGGCTGACTGGAACATTGGGGTCCACGACCACCAGGGAGCACCAGAGAGAGCCCCAGGACAGAAGAACCCATGGGTAAAGGGGAGGGGAAATATGTTATGATTTTTGGGAAATTATTATCATATGTGTGTTTAGTCTGGGACAGTCAATGAATATGCATGCAAAATACAGAATATAAACAGAAACTTTCCTGTACTCAGCATGCCCGGATTTCAGAGGAGCTCTCCCCACTATGCATCTAGCCAAATAAAGAATGCTGCTTCTTAATGCTGCATTGGTTTTTAGGAGTTTTTTATTTTACTGAATTTTTGGTAACACTCCCAAGGAGAACTCTGTCTCCTGTTGTTCATAAATAGAGAAGGGCTGGTGGGAGATGTGGTGGTCAGAGGCTGCCTGGGGTACAGTGACCATGAAATAATTGAGTTTTCAATATTCTGTGAAAGAAGGAGGGACATCAACAAAACTTCTATACTGGAATTATGGTGAGCAGACTTTGGCCTGTTCAAGGGGAAGGAGCAGCCTGTCCCTGTTTGCCAAAATGTGAGCTGATGAGGAAAATTACTGGCCTGGCTGGGCATGGAGCTTTAGTGGGAACTTAGGGGAAAAAAGGGGGTACATCACCTTTGGAAAGAAGGTTAGACAATTCAAGAAGTGTTCAAGGATGTTGTTAGGTCATGCAGAAAGAAAATTAAAGAGGTGAAAGCTCATTTAAGACTTAACCAGGCCACTTCTTTGAAAAATAATAAAAATGTCTCTATAAATAAATTAGTGGCAAACCGTGGGATAAGGAGAACCTCTACTCTTTATTGGATGCAGTGGAGAAAACAGTAACTAAAGATGAGGAAAGGCTGAGGTACTTAACACCTTTGTTTCCTCAGTTTCCAACACTAAGACAGGTTGCCCTCAGGACAAATGTTCTCCTGAGCTGGTAGATGGGGACAGGGAGCAGAATAGACCCTGTTCTGTAATCCAGGAGGAAGCAGCTGGGGACCTGCTGAGCCACTCAGATGCTCACAGGTGTCTCTGGGACCAGATGGGATCCATCCTAGGGGGATGAGGGAGCTGCTGGATGAGCTCCCCAAGCTGCTCTCCATCATTTACCATCAGTCCTGGCTCACCAGGGAGGTCCCAGAGGACTGGAGGTGCCAATGTGAGCCCATCCCCAAGAAGGGCTGGAAGGAGGATCTGGGGAACTCCAGGCCTGTCAGCCTGACCTGGGTGCCCAGCAAGGTGATGGAACAGATCACCTTGAGTGCCATCACAGGGCACCTACAGGATGGCTGAGGGATCAGAGCCAGCCAGCGTGGATTTCAATATCTGCATTGATGATCTGGATGAGGGCATTTGATCCACCATCAGCAAATGTGCAGGTGACAGCAAGCTAGGTGTGAGTGTCTATCTGACAGGAGTAGGAGGGCTCTGCAGAGGGACCTAGACAGGCTGGATCCAGCATCCAAATCCAACAAGGTGAGGTTCAACAAGACCAAGTGCTGGGTCCTGCACTTTTACCACCACCCCTGCAATGCTCCAGGCTGGGGACAGAGTGGCTGGACAGTGGCCAGGCAGAAAGGGTCATGGGGGCACTGAGGGACAGCAGGCTGGACATGAGCCAGCAGTGTGTCCAGGTGGCCAAGAAGGCCAATGGCACCTGGACTGCATCAGGAATGGTGTGGCCAGCAGGACCAGGGCAGCGATTATTCCCCTGTAGTCCGCACTGGTGTGGCTGCAACTCAAGTGCTGTCTCCAGATATGGGCCCCCAATTTAGGAAGGACATGGAGGGGCTGGAAAATGTGCAGAGAAGGGCAACAAGGTTGGTGAGGGGTCTGGAACACAAGGGCTGTGAGGAGCGGCTGAGGGAGCTGGGGATGTTTATCCTGGAGAAGAGAAGACTCAGGGGTGACAGGGTGGTGTCAAGCCACAGGTTGGACTCAGTGATCTCCAAGGTCCTTTTCCAGCCTTGCTGATTCTGTGATTCTCTGAAACCACTCCTGGAGCAGCTGCAGGATGAGCCCTGGGCCTCCTCTTCAGATGGTGCACCAGCCCAGCTCCCTCAGCTTCTCCTCACTGGCCCCAAAGCCCATCCTGTCAGTCCTGCAGAGCCTCTCCAGCCCCTCCTCACTGCCCAGAACAGGGAGCCCCACACCCAGACACACCAGCCCAGATGTGCCCCATGGCCTGTGGTGCCTCTGGCAAGGGAGCAGCACGAGGCACTGCAGGACCCTGCAAACAATTCCTGAAGCATTTGTAGGGTGATCCTGCACCCCAAGAGACATTCCCATGATTACAGCACATGAACTGAAATGGGGAGTGGGGCCGGAGAGGTGAAAGGGCCAACAGGGATGGGCAGTTTGCAGGGGAGGAAACAGAGGTGGGCAACAGAAGGAAATCTGGAACAGTAATTAGGAAAGAAAGCAAAGGTGTAGTAAAGGAAATGCTCAGGGCAATTTAGGGGTAGCTGCCAGACAGCCCTTGCTCTTAGAAACAAAATTTGCAGTAGGACAGGAAACTCACAGCTCATGGGAACAAACTTTCTGGCTTCAGAGGCCATGACAAACCTGAGTGGTTTCCCTCCCACGCCCCAGCCCTTGCTGGCCCCAGGGGCTGATGGCATTTGTGCTCACTCAGCTCCATCTCCCACAGCAGCACCATGGGGTGCTGACCCCTGCTCTGTGCAATGCAAACAGGGGCTCCTGAGCCAGTGCTGCCGTGTCTGTGCCTGCAAGGATGTGGCACCTGTGTGAGCTGGGGGAGAGGCCAGGGCTGCAGAGGGGGGATGTTGTTGGCAGGTGCATGAGGACGCTCTGGGACGCTGCCCTGGGGTGTCCAGCGCAGTGGGGATGGATCAGCCCCTGCTCTGCTGCTCCTTGCCAGGGTCTCCCCCTTGCAGGGACCTTGCAGAGCACCAGCCATGCTGTTTGCCCCCAGCCTGCCCACGGCCAGCCTGGGGCTGCTCACGGGGGTTTTCTCTGCTCAGCACTGGTGTGCCCAAGTGTTCTGGAGAGAGCCTGGCCAAGGAGCCTCGAGCCCCCAGGCCCTGCCCTGAGGTGTCAGCGCTGCCCCAGCAGTGCCCATGGCCTGTCCCTGCTGCAGCCCTGGCACTGCCACCCCCAGGGCTGTGCCGTGCCCTGAGAGCACTCAGGCCCTGCAGCAACACGAGGGGCAGGAGGGCAGCGGGGCAGTGGCACGGGAGCAGCACTGGCAACACCAAGTGCTGCTGCTGCTGGGCACAGCTGCTGTGCCAGCACTGATCTGCCCCAGCTCTGCACACAGACATTGCTGCTGCAGGTCCAGAGAAGGGAACAAAAGGTGCACCTCCACAGAAAATTCTGCTGGGAGATCCTTTAGTTCATTTTAAGCCACTGAGGGCACAGGTCCTCATTGACACAGTCTGTGGCCACAGCAAAGATTGAGAGGAACTAAATGAGAAAGGGCACAAGGAATGGCACTACTTTATGGAACATATTAAAATGCTGAATCAAAGGGAAGAAACGAGCAACTCAACCACCAAACCAAAGAAATAGTATCAAAAATTATTCTAATTACAAGTGACTTGCAGAAACTAGTAAGCAGTTTACTGTTTCTTAAACAATCCCATCATCACTGTCCCCACTGCAGCCTTGAGCTCCTGGTTCCTCAGGCTGTAGATGAGGGGGTTCAGGGCTGGAGGCA
Source organism: Muscicapa striata striata (assembly GCA_030060385.1). Classification (NCBI taxonomy): domain Eukaryota; kingdom Metazoa; phylum Chordata; class Aves; order Passeriformes; family Muscicapidae; genus Muscicapa; species Muscicapa striata. Next base: position 42,493 of record JAREIS010001295.1, read on the forward strand.
CCACTGAGTACAGAACTGACACTGCCAGATCAAGGGATGGGGAGGAGATGGAGGGGGGCTTCAAGTTGGCAAAAAAGCCAGTGCTGATAAACAGTGAGACCACGGCCAGGTGAGGGAGGCAGGTAGAAAAGGCTTTGTGCCGTCCCTGCTCAGAGGGGATCCTCAGCACAGCCCTGAAGATCTGCACATAGGAGAAAACCATGAACACAAAACAGCCAAATACCAAACAGGCACCAACAGCAATGAGCCCAAGTTCTCTGAGGCTTGAGTGTGAGCAAGAGAGTTTGAGGATGTGTGGGATTTCGCAGAAGAACTGGCCCAGGGCATTGCCCTTGCACAGGGGCAGGGAAAATGTATTGGCTGTGTGCAACAGTGAATAGAGAAAACCACTGGCCCAGGCAGCTGCTGCCATGTGGGCACAAGCTCTGCTGCCCAGGAGGGTCCCGTAGTGCAGGGGTTTGCAGATGGACACGTAGCGGTCATAGCACATGATGGTCAGGATGGAAAACTCTGCTGAAATGAAAAAGGCAAAGAAAAACACCTGTGCAGCACATCCTGAGTAGGAGATGGTCCTGGTGTCCCAGAGGGAATTGTGCATGGCTTTGGGCACAGTGGTGCAGATGCAGCCCAGGTCAGTGAGGGCCAGGTTGAGCAGGAAGAAGAACATGGGGGTGTGCAGGTGGTGGCCGCAGGCTACGACGCTGATGATGAGGCCGTTGGCCAGGAGGGCAGCCAGGGAGATGCCCAGGAAGAGGCAGAAGTGCAGGAGCTGCAGCTGCCATGTGTGTGCCAATGGCAGCAGGAGGAAGTGGCTGATGGAGCTGCTGTTGGACATTTGCTGTCTCTGGGCATCATGGACTGTAGAAAAAAGGCATTGATAAATTGGACAAACTCTGTGGAGTCAATCCTATGGTAATTTAATATGAAATCACTCAAAATTGCTTCTCTTTCTCTGGGAGAATTTCACCTAAATATCCAAATTTCAAGCTTATCTGAGCTTGAAAAGCAGCCATGAGATGCTTCTGAGTTACTTCCCCTTTCTCAGAGGGGGAAAATATTCTTATAGTCAGCATTTCTGTAAGCATAACTTTGGGGACCCCAGAGGGAAAACAGCTCCCTGTGCCCCAGTGTATTCAGACCACACAGGTATTCTTTGCTCATTTCACCTCCCTCTGTTTCAAAGTAATCACACTTAAAACATGCTGGAAAAATAAAGTGGAATTTTGGAAGGCTCCAATTTAAAAGTCAGTCTCTTTAAATCCTTCTCTCTTTCCCTAGCACCTGAAGGGGGAGGTTATCCAGGGATGGTCTGGCTCTCTGCTTCCTGGAATTTTTTCTTCTGGGACCTGTTTATATCCAAGGCTTGTCCCTGCCAGTGCTCCCAGAGCCCAGCCCAGCCCTGGGGCCCAGCTCTGGTCTGCAGACCTCTCCCAGCTCAGGGCACTGTCCAGGGGCATCTCCCTGGCAGCAGGGCCTTAAAGGCACCTCAGACAAACTGAGTTGCTGCAAGCCAAGATGCTGCTGCTGCTGTCTGTAGGCAGAGAAGGGTTAGGAGGTGCTTTGTAAGGGAGATCTGAGGCAAATCTTCTGATTTCCATTGTGACAGTGCAGGAGTCTCAGTGACACAAACACACCTGACAGTCCCTTTCCCTTTCCTTGAGGAGAAGGCTGAGAGCAGCCCTCGCCATGCAGCACCATCACCACAGCAGGAGGAATCTGCCCTGATGGGGGTCGTTCCTTCCACCTCCAACTTCTCCTGACACTCCATGGGGAGCTCCCAGGCAGGCTGAGAGCTGCTGGCAGGTGGCACATCCCCTGGGCTGGCCAAGAGCCCTGAGGGCTGCAGGAGCTGCTCTGCAGGACAGCCCTGGGCAGCCCTGGCTGCAGCCCCAGCTTCAGCCCCTGCAGCCGGCCCTGGCAGCAGGAGCCATCCTGCCCTGTCCCTCTGACGGTGCCCAGGGCAGCCCCTCCTCTGCAGCACATCCTCCCCTTCCTCCTGTGCCTCAGAGAAACTGGGAGAGTCCTCCTGACACATCCCCTGGGCTGTGGGCTGTTCTGGCTCCAGGAGATCCCTCCAGGAGCACAGGGGACATTGCCCTGCACCCACAGACTCACCATGTCCAGGGCTGTGAAGATGTTTCTCTAAGTGGAGGCTCAGCTCAATGCCTTCCCAGTCCTGATTGTCTTTAGCCTGTCTGTGCCTGGCTCCTGTCCCCTCAGTGCCTGCAGGCAGTGTCCTCAGCCCTGCTGGGCTGGGAGAGGAGCTGCTCCTCAGTAGAGATGTCTTTTTGAAGCTTTTCTTGGTTTACTTTGGGAGCTGCCTCCGTGCCAGGAGCAGTGCCCAGCTGAGCAGCACAGCAGCACAGAGCACAAGGACTTTAATGACTCTCTCAGGGCTTTGGTTCTGTTTATATCAGACACAGTCCCTGAGAGAGTGTTCAAAAAACTCAAGAACTCAAAATTAAGTTGAAACTCCAAAGTTACTTGAAGTTTTAATGGGTCCCACTGAGGGACACAAATGAGAAAGTGTCCCCAGATTCCAGATAGAGCAAAACACTGGTAGCAGTGATGACAAGTGGGGACAAACAAGGGAAAGGTATCTCTGATGCTGAGCAAACCTGGATGTGTTTCAGGAATGCCAAGGGCCAAGGCCTGAGCCCCAGCCCCTGGCAAGGCACACCCTGTCCCTCCCTCCTTGCTCAGGGCTCTTCCCGGGGCACTGGGCTCTGGGGATGTGCAATGCCAAGGGCAGCACCATGGGGCCGCCCCTGCCAGGCTGCTGAGCAGGGACAAGGAGGCAATGAGGCCCCAGCACAGCAAGGCTCACTTGTCCCCTGCTGGCCAAGGGCCCAGGGCCAGCAGCCATGGCCCAAGTGCTGCAGTAGCTGGCTCTGGCAGGGCCTTTCAGCTGCTGCCCATCCCTGTGCCCTCTGCAGCCCAGGCTGTCCTACGGTGTCCATGCCCTGTGCCTCTGTCCCTGCAGGCTGTTGTCATCCCCGGCTGCCCCACCTGGCTGGCCCCTTCCTTTGCTGACAGCTCTGTGTCCAGCCTGCCTCTGCCTGGCCACACAAATTAGGGGTTGTTTCCCC
>JAREIS010001296.1:0-25785 GCA_030060385.1 Muscicapa striata striata
CTTGCAGAAAATATCACAAGAATTTACCCCATCCCAGGGACTGGGTTAATGCAGGATGTGGGTGACTTATTCCAATCAGGAGGACAAGAAGTGGCAGAAGAAGCCTCTGTGAAGTGCCTGAATGTTCAGGCTAAAAAGCATCTCTGAGTATTTGAAAAAAAAAAAGCACAAATACTGGAGAAAAAGCTTACATATTTGGGACATATTCTGACTGAATTTTGTGGTGTTTTGACCCAGAGAAGGACCAGGGAATCTCACAAGTAACATTACCCAGCACTAAAATGGAGCTGGGACAATTCTGAGGATTAACAGGTAATTACAGGACCTGTACTGAGGATTCTCTTTTCTAGCCAGAACATTGCATGACTTTTTAAACCCAGACAGCCTCAATATTGAGGTACAAAGACGAGAAACAGCAAAACTTCAGAAAATTAAATAAAACCAAAATAATTGGTGCCCTAGCTATGATTCAGAAAAGAAAATTGAATTGTGTGTTATATTACATTCTATATTATTTGTTTTGGTAAATATTAAAATGAATGCTATATATATAATGTTGGAAAACTTTGCTATATGAATATAGTTTCTTTTAGCTTTGCTATTAACAAAACTTAAAACAGTGGGGTGATAAATCTATTTTTCTTGGACTATAACACAGTGATGTAAAAAGCTTTTCTCATGTAACTAACTCAGAGAATGGTAGAAAAGAAAAGATAATCAGGAAATCCTTCACATTCTTGGATTATGGGACACCAGACCCCCAGAGAAAGAAAAAAAGCTGATTTACAGGTTGGGGGAGAATGATTTTGAATAATGCATGAAGAACCATGAATATGCAACAGGCTGACGCATTTAAGGAAGTGTTTTCTGAGTTGGGGTGTGCTCTTGGCTGAAGGTAAAGCACTCTGCTGTTACACCTCTGCTTTACTGTTTGTCTCCTATTGTCTTTTATAAAAATTTTAATTATTTACCAGGAAAGTGAAACTCGTTTTTTAAGATGTGGATGTTACACAGGGTGACGAGAAAGGAATTTTTGTCCTAAAATGTTTAACCCAGTGGCCAGAGACGCCTCACTCTCTGCAGAATTGTGCAGCCACAGCTTTAATGGGACCTGAGGCCCAAAAACTGATGGCAGGAGGATCTCCTGTTGTTCAAGTCTGGCACCAAGTTAAAGCTTTGATAACCAAAAGAGCCTCTACATGGATGAGCAGTGCTCAGTTATTACAGAATGAAACTTGTTCAGTGGCACAGGAGGATTTAGAATTGAGGGCAGGGGAAGGGTTTAACCCAGCCTCCTGTTTGAACAGCCTGCACAGGGGCTGGCAACAAACCCATGGCTGCATTCAAGGGACAGAGCTTCAGAGCCAGCACAGGAGAGAGTGATGAGACATTCCCTGGCCTGAGGGACAAAATGTGTTCATGGATGGGTCTGCAAGGGCAGAAGAAGGGAAAAGAGTTCCAAGACACGCTCTGATTAAGGAAAGGGAATTAGACCAAGACTTACACTCTGCCTGAGGAGCGCAGAGAAGCCCCACTAGTGGCCAAGTGCCGTGGCCCATGCCAAGTGTCCCTGAGCACAGAAACAGCCCCAGCACAGCTCAGCACGGGGGGACCCCTCACCCTGGGCTCAGGGGCTCTCAAGCCCGGTCTGGAAAAGGCTGAGAAGGAAATCCAGGAATTCGGACCTAATTAACATCGGTTAGGCAAATCCTAAGGAAAGATCTTCCCCCTGCTTCTCCCTGCTTCCCAAGTTTAACTTTATCCCATATTCCCTCCCCAATCCCCACCCAGAGGCACAGGGGATGGGTGTCACAGTCAGGTCATGTCACATCCGCCCCCCTCGGGGACAGGAATCCTTGTCCTGATCCAGTCCGGGGTCCCTCCCACGGGACACAGTCCCTCAGGAACAGGCTGCTCCAGCGGGGATCCCCCACGGCCTCACAAGTCCCGCCAGGAGCCACTTCCATGGCCCTGCAGGGGTTTCCACGGGCTCGGGGCCTCTCTCAGGCCGCCTCTGCTCCAGCCCGGACACCTGACAGGACTGCAGGTGGGTTCCTGCTCCATCCCAGCGCCACCCCCAGCTCCCAGCGCCATCAGCGCCCGCTCACCCCGAGCTCCCGGCGGTTCAGGGCAGCAGCGACTCCTTCGGCCTCAGCCCGGGCCGGGCTCAGCACCACGGCCGCTCCGCAGGCGAGGTTTCCAAAAAATGGCGTAGCCTCGGGATAAGGAGGGGTCGTGTGCACAGCCCGCCCCTCGCTGCGATTGGCTGATTCTGCCGTCACTCCTCGTTCTCGCGCGCTGATTGGGCAGAGCGGGGACAAGCCCGGCCCCGGGGCCAAAGGCGCCATTTTCGCCTCGGCACCGACTCCCAGTTCAGCTTTGGCCACGCTCGCACACGGCAGCCCCAGCCCCGGCCTGCAGAGCCCTGGGTTTGCAGGCTGCGCTGCCCAGGGCACGAGCAATCGGCCCCAGGGCCGTGCCGGGGCCTTGTGGGCAGCGGCTCCGCGTGCCGCGGGAGTACTGGGGACACGGAGCTTTCTTAGCAACAGAAGTCAAACGTAACTTATGGTCCCCAACTCAGCGCATGGTTTATTGGGCAGGGGGGCTTAACCCTTTGAAAAGGGGAGACCTTGTAGCTTTAGTTGGTACCCGCAACCAACTCCTCAAAAACATTCACAAATCTGCCTGCTTGCGAATTATGCATGAAATAAAATTCACTGCTGGCTATAAATCACCTATGCAATTACCTGTAAATGTAAAACAATACCCTCTTCCCTCTGATGCCAAAGAAGGGACCAAACTGGTTATACAGGACTTGTGAAACTTCCCTATATGGCCAATTCAAAACCCCAAACCTGACAATGTAGCTGTTTATCAATACATTCATGATACCCTTATGGGGAGAGGTTTTGTCCCCTGCTGTGTCTTTTGCGCTTTGAGATCCTTAAAAGAACCTCTCAGGCCTCCGCATGTACTGTGGACCCTGACAACCCCCCATCCTTACTTCCAGTTTAAACCAAACTATCTCAATGTTCCTCCCAATTACTCCCAGCACATCCCAACTGCTCTCCCAGGCCCCTCCAGTACCTCCCCCACTCCCCCTGCACTGTGGGGTCCAGGCTGTGCCCCAGTGCTGGCTCAGGGAGGCTCCAGGCTGACGTGCTCCACCTGGCACCTGGAGGTGACCCCACACTGGGTGAGGGATTTCCAGCAGCACCAGGAGCTGGTGGGTCCAGTCCCCATTGGGGACCAGGTCAGTGGCCACCACATGCCCTGAGAGCTCCTGCTGGCCCTGGAACCACCTCAGCTGGATGTGGGCAGGGTAGAAATCCATCACAGAGCAGAGCAGGCAGCCAGGGCTGGGCTGGGAACTCGAGGGCCACAGTGAGATGACAAAACTGGAGGGCACTGGGAGAGATGGGAGAGGGCTGGTGTGGCACTGAGAGAGACTGGAAATGGACTGGGAGGCACTAGGGGTGCACTGGGAAAGAGGGTGGAGGACTGGGAGTGGCCTGAGAAGGCTGGGAATGACTGAGCATAGATTGGGATGTGACTGAGAAGGACGGGCAGGGTCTGGGAGGGACTATGGGGACAGTGGGATGAACTGAGGTGGCACTGGGAGGGACTGGGATGGACTGGGAGAGCCACAGAGTCACTGGGGGAGGGGCAGGAAGCCCCAGGGATGGGCACAAGGAGTGCTGGGGGCTCTGGGGTGATTCCCAGGGAGGTTTTGAGGGGCTCCAGGGTCATTCCCAGGCCAGGGCCTGACGGGACCTGCTCTGCCCCACGCTCAGCTCTGCGCTCCATGAGGAACGGGGTTATCACCTCGTGGTTGTGCTGGCACTGAGTGTTCACAGAGCCCACAGGAACTCCAGCCATTCCAGGCTGCTGATCAAGTGCCCCACATTCATCTCCCCATAGGGAGTGTCCACCCTTCTCCCTATTTCTCCTTTCACATCTCTCCCCTCCGTTATCCTCAGCTGCTCCCTGTGAGCTTCTCGGACCTCCGGAGCTCTTGGCTCCTACTCTGTTGGGTTATCTTAAACAAGCAAAGCAGCTAATAGTTAAAAAGGTTATTTATTACAAAACACCTTTTATTACAAAGCACATCAGTCTCAAAAGGCACGCAGTAAAGCAATAGGAAAGCAGTAGCAAAGCAAAAGCCTGGCAAAGAGTAGATGGCTAAAAACCCTGGCAAAAGCCAATGGCTGAAAGCTGACAGCTGAAAAGCAACAACTCTCCCCAATACATACCTTATATAGGATTTTCACAAAAAGCTAAGACACAAACTCCGACAACCACTCCTTAACCTATGAGAATTCTAGTTTCTTAGCACACCAGGTTATGTATAGAACTATGCATACAACCTATCTTGTTCTATTTGAAAAATGTAAGCAGTATTCTTACTATAGCTCTGTTATGTCTAAGTCCTGTCTACAACTGTGGGCCTGGAGCCTCTTGCTGAAGATACCACTATGTTTCAATCTTCACTAGACCTTGCACTGCTACTCTGGCATTTAAAACCATCCACTTACTAAAAGCATTAGAACTCACCCTAAAATTACTAACTTAGTTCTTCTTAAATGTCTGTTTTATGTGTGTGTGGCTTAATATACTTCAATCCATCCAAAGGCTTTAATTCAATCCCTGCACTCTGATTTCTCTCTGAAGAATTCAGAGAGACCCCTGACTCATGACTCCAACATCTCCCCCTCCTCTTAGAACCATAAAGATTCCCTTAACAGACTTATTAATCATTTATCAAATGCATAGAGAAAACAAGGCACCATGATTAGCACCAAAAAACTTTTTCATCCATGATGCTGAATTCCAATCCACTAAACAAACCATCCAAACTGTACCATTCTGAGACTCATATCACTTGCAGGCTACTTGGCCCATTTTCTCCTCCTGGGGGCCCTCTGGTAGCAGAGAAGGTCATCCCTTTCATCAAGGTCTGGCACAGCGTGTGTCCCCACCGCTCAACGCCTGCTGGATTGCAGCCAGCAGCAGAGCTAAAAATCTTCTTGGTGGCAAACACAGAGGCCAACCCAGCCTTGCCCTTGACTATTTCAGGAGGGTCTTGGCCAGCCCTGCTCCTTTCACCCAGTCATCAGAGCAAAACTTCACCTGCTTCATTCAGGAACAAATGGGTAATCATGGCAAAGCACACAGATTTGCATTAACAATATAACTACAAGGATAGCTAAACAAGTGAAAAGGAGTTTTCTGGGGTTGTGTTGGACAGACATATGATATTTAAACTTAATACATTAACTAAAGTTACTTAAACATTTACTTTAAGTTGGCTAACTGACAAATCTGTAATACTAAAAGCAAACAAAGCAAAAGCATAAACATAACACATAATTGAACCTCATATTTTTCTTAGACTATTATCTAACAAAAAAATTCTACAATACTACTGATTCCCCACTTTTTTTTTTTTTTTAAAAAAAAAAAAGTTCACAAACTTCTGCAGGTAAAACACAATACAACAATCAATAATACTTTAAATAATAGACATACATATATAAATCTAGATAATCATCAATCCTTAAAAAACTGTGTCATCACCCCAGAGTCTGTAAACAGCTGACAAGCCTTGATTCAATGGGGAATTTGATGTTCATCTCCAGAAAATGAGCATTGAATTCACCCCAAAATTAGCTTCAGCTGCCATATTGATAGGGTCAAATTGCCAAGTCAAAACGACTGGAGCATTATTTTGATGCAGCAAACACCTGGGTTTACACAGTATTTCCCTTCCAGGTAGAATTAAGGCCTGGCCTCTGCCTAAATTCTAATTGGAAGAGAACCCCTGACACCTTTTTATTAAAAAGCAAGACTCTTAAGAACAAAAGCTACAATTAAACATTTCAGGGTGAGAAAGAAATCAAACTCCTTCAGCAGCTTGTTCTCTCTGAAGTTTTTCCTCAGGATGAGATGCTTTGAACATGGCAGGCTGCTGGAGTGCTTCTGTAATAACAACTGGGGAAAACCACAAGACTAGAAATTCAGAAGAGGCTTTTAATGAAGCTCAGATAATTTTCTTGGAACCCTGAAAAAATACTTAAAATCATGAGACAGCACAGGGTCAAGTCATAGGAGACCTGCTAAAATAAGAGAGAGAATTAATAAAAATGAAAACAAAGGAATATTAAATTTACAACTTAACTAATTATCTTCATACACTTGATTCAGGGGCATGTCTGGAGGCTGTCTGAAATTTACTTGGAATGTTGAAAGAATTCAAGTTAAACAATAAAATAGAAATCAAAATCATTCTGTAATACAGAATTCATACTCTTAATACAATGGTTTTGAAATTAAATACAGAAACTAAATTTGAGCCCTAGAAATCAAACTTATAGAGAAATACTGTTTTTTTAAAATATGTAGAAGAAATTTTGGACTGATTAAAATTGTACAGATTTTACAGATTTTACAGATGATGGTGGTAGAAGCGGTCCTGATTTGTGTTCATGAAGCATTTCATTGATAATTTGAGAAATGTAAACTAGATATCTATTGCAATCTAGTTTGAAGGGAAAGCTAAAATACTGATAATAAATCTGCGAGGCATAAATTTTCAAGCTACTTCTTTATAGAAATTCAGAACTTATTAATTCATAATGAGGGCATTGCAAAGGCTTAGAAGCTGGGTTTTTAAAATAATTAACTATAGAGAAATTAAAACTCAATGCTGACAATTGGACAAATGCCCACTCATATCCGAGCAATAACAAATTACTAAATCCTGTACCTTCACCACTCCAAGAATTTCAGCATCTTTTTGACAACAATGCAGAAAACAAACACCTTTTACTTTAACATAAAAGAACTGTGACAATAGAACTGAATCTGTTATCATGTTCATGTCCCCTTGCTCTGCCTGCCCCCAACAATGTGGTTAAAAGCAGTTTTTGACATGACCCCACCGCCCTTTCCCCCTCTTTGCAGCACTGGCCCCGTGCATGACACGGGGGGAGCAGCGGGGGGTTAAGGAGCCTTTGGGAGCGGTGCGGAGAGGGGGAGCGGAGCGGCTGTGCCCGACCCACTCCCATCACGGGGCCCGGGCTGTCACCGTCCCTGGGCACCGGACACGGAGGAGGACACGGGGCGGGCGGGCCGAGGCGGCGGAGAGGGAGAGAGGAGCAGCAGCGCTCCGCTCTCCGTGGCTGCGCCCCGGGATGGCGATGTCGCTGCTGCGCCCGGGTCTTCTCTGGATCGGCTGGGTCCGGGCGGGCGCCCTGCAATTGCTTAAGAGTTGTTAGAAGCTCTTTCGATCGCGATCCTGCCGTGCAATCGGCGGTCTGGAGTGAGAAAACTAACTTTTGCTGCCCTTCCCTCTCCCCCCCAATTCTCCCTGCTCTTTCCCAATGCGATGTCATCCATGGGGTGCGCGGGGGCGGAATTCCTTGAGCAGGCACAGCAGCCGCAGTGAGGGAAGGGGTGGCTCCGCTCTTGGGATTGCTTTGAACACACGGCGTGGGGCGGGCACGGGCTGTGCCGGCCCAGCAGCCTCGGCCAGGCTGCGGCGAGGGGCGGGAAGGGAGGACACCGCTCTGGGGATTGCTTTGAACACACGCCGTGGAGCGGGCACAGCTGCTGTGCGGGGCGGCTGTGGAGGCGCAGACGCCACCGCCCCATCCAAGCCGGTCTGTGCGGGGAGCAGTCCCGCAGGGACCGACACTGCGGAGCGGGGAGCCGCAGAACGGGGGGCTGGTGATGGGAAAAATGGGGCCCCTGCGCTCACAAAACACGGCTCGAGCGGCACCAAAGGCGGTGTGCGGCAGTCCCCGGAGCCGCTCTCCCCGGCTGTGGGGCACGGTGGGGACGGGGTCCCCTGGATTTGTGCTTGAAAAAAATCACGGCAATTTGCAATATATTGTGACACCAACTGAGAAGACAGCGAAGAAGTCTCTCTCTTTTCAAAATTAGTAAGTGGCTCACTTAAAGATTCTGTGATCAGTCTCCAAGACAGTAATAACAAAGGGGCTTTTCTATCTCCCAAACAAATATCATCAAAAAGTTTAAGACCAACTTGAACCCAGAGAGTTTCACTTAAAACACATTTGGGATTTATATTTGGAAAATTCTTTCTAACATATATTAAAAGTTCTCTTAACTTTTTATCTGGAACACTAAAACCATTTCTCCTTAATAAAGATTCTAAATAATCATAAATATATTTCTGCTCCTCACCTACACTTTCCCCCATCTCTATGGTCTTACCTCAAGACTTAGCTTACTTTTAATTTGTCATTATAAGTTCCAGATCCTTTCCCATACTCTTATTTCTGTTCTTTAAATATATTTTCCCCCATCTCTATAGATTTACCTAAACACTGAGCTCATCTTAAATACATCATTATAAATTCTGGATCCTTTCCTATACTCTTATTTCTGTTCTTTAAATATATATTTCCCCCTTCTCTATGAATTTACCTCAACACTCAGCTTATCTTAAATTTATCACTATAAGTTCTGGATTTTTTCTCATTTTTGCTCTTTTGGCATAATATTTCCCATGCTCCTAGATTACCCCAAAGTTGCTCACCTCAATATAAGATAGGTGATGAGAAATCCCAGTCTCCTCCCCAGCTGTGCTTGCTTCTCCCAGCAGTCAGCAGGGCCTTTCTTCTGGCTTTCTCCTTACCACACTTATTTGAGGCCTTTGAGGAGGCCCAGCAGTATTTTAAAGTCTTTAGTAAAGTGAGCAAAGCAAGTTCCCACTCATGGGGCACCAGAGGCTGGGCTATAGACCTCTGGTGCTCTTAGGCACCTACTCAGAGCTCTTGGCTCCAACTTCATTGGGTTATCTTAAATGAGCAAAGTGGCTAATAGTTGCTAAAAATGTTATTTATTACAAAGCACATCAGTCTCAAAAGGCACACAGAAAAGCAATGGCAAAAGCAGTAGCAAAGCAAAAGCAAATGACAAGAGCAGATGGCTAAAAGCCCTGGCAAAACCCAATGGCTAAAAACACCAACTCTCCCCAATACATACTCTTATATAGGATTTTCCCAACAAGATAAGACACAAACTCAGACCACCACTCCTTAACCTATTAGAATTCTAGTTTCTTAGCACACCAGGTTACATATAAGCGGGCATACAACCTATCTTGTTCTATCTGAAAAATGTAGGCAGTATTCTTACTAAAGCTCTGTTATGTCTAAGCCCTGTCTACAACCGTGGTCCTGGAGCCTCCACTGAAAACATCAGCATGTTTGCAACCTTCACTAGAACTCGCACTGCTACTGTGGAATCTAAACCTTTTACGTATTAAAAGCATTAGAGCTCACCCTAAAACTTATTAATTTTCTTCTGCTTAAAAGTCTATTTTATGTGTGAGTGGCTTAATATACTTCAATCCATCCAAAGGCTTTAATTCAACCCCTGCACTTTGATTTCTCACTGAAAAATTCAGAGAGACCCCTGACTCACTGATTCCAACACCAGTACAACCTTTTATACCCTTTTCCCATATACATAATACCTGTGTGCACTTTAACTCTTTTGTGATTGGTCAGTACAAATCAGCATTCCATGCTCCTTTTCCTTTAATGATGTTCACCTCTCTTACACAGCTGCACCCTATTAGGGATGAGGCTCAGCTGCAGCCCCATTCCTAATTTCTCACAATCTGTTCTGCTACACAGAAACCCCTGTAAATCGATCCCAGGCACTAAAAATCCTTTCCTTCCTGTGTGCAGTGAGGGCCGTGGGGGTTCCTTATGAACTCCCCTCCCATCAGTCCCTCCTGGGCAGTGCCGGGCATTAACGCAGCTCCTGGGGCTGTCCCGGCACCGGCTGCTGCCACAGGGCACGGGCTTGTCACACTTGGGTATTAAACACGACAAATTTGGGGAGGGGCACAGCCCTAGAAACCAGGACTTTGCCCTCGGGAGCTTGGAGCTGCACGAGGGGGATAAAGGATCCCCTGCACACACCGATTCCCCCAGCAGCAGCTCTGCCCTGCCAAGAACGGGGCTGTGTTTGGGAGAGGCAGGATGGCTGGGATGGCGTCTGTCATGAGACAGCCACACGTTGGGATGAAGAGCTTGGGGTGATCCGGTTACTGAGGAGGTTTTGGAGCACCTTGCAATCCTGAGGGATGAGTTACTGGGAGGGGGAAGTCACCTGGCTCTTGTCGAGTTATTCATGGGTCTGGGTCTTCAAAGAGACAAGAGCAGTTGTTGGTTGCTGTAAAGTTGTTTATTGCAGAAGTACATCAGTCTCAAAGGCAAAGAGTTCAGAATATTAAAGTCCAGGCTAAAGGCTTTTGGCACAGAGTCCCAGATAGAAGCAGCAGCAGCAGCAGCAGCCTGGCATTTCTTCTTCCAGGTGGTGATGAAGATGGTGGTCTCTCACCCCAGTGCAAGGGGTTTTATTCGTAAACCATCCAATGAGCTAAAAACATGAACCTAAAATATTCCTTCTAAACCTACTGGAATCTTAGTTCTAGACTATGAAAGTAATGTTATAGTTTATGTATATAGATCTGTCTATTCCTGTAAATGGTTCTATCTGTTCTATCTAGAAAATGTAAGCAATGTCTTACTATGTTTTCATTATGTCTGTGTACTGGTTTGAAAGCAAAACCAGAGAGACAGACTCCAAGTCAGAAATACAATTTAATAGGAAAAAGAAAAACTATAAAATACATGCAATAGTACAAAAGAAAACCACTGACAGAGTCAGGATACAACCTGACACTCTGCTAGTTAGGGCGGTGGTAGCAGTCCAGATGAAGTGGTCTTGTTGAAGTTGTGATCCCATAGAAAGGTCTGGTAGCTCTTGTCCTCTGGAAACCAGTAGGTAAGGGCTGCCTTGCTGTTCCAAATATTAGTTTTTACCTAGTTAGGAAATGCTTGATTCCTTCCCCTGGCTGGAGCACCTCACAAAGGGATGATGTAATTTTATCAGTCATGCAGTCAATGGCCCATTAACAGAAGATTTCTACATGGAGGAAGGATGGGTTGTGGAAAAGATAAAGAACACTGCCCCATCTGCTTTTCAACAGATGGCCCATTAGCAGAGGATATCTCCCACGGAGCTAAGGAACACTGCCCCATTTGGTTTCCACAGTTCATGGAAGATGGTGTTAGAATACATACTTTTGGGAACATCTTTACATTGTAACCTAAGCCAGTCTGGGGCTAAGTTCCTGAAATTTTAACTAGATTTCAGGGGTTTTAACTCTCTTAAGGCACTTATAGTATATTCTTACTTAAAACTGAAACTTCTACTTCATATCTATGTGACTTAATAATATTTCTACTTACTTAAAAATGAAACTTACACTTCTACTTCATTTCTGTGGCTTAATATATTTTAATTTCTCCAAAGGCTTTAATTCAATCCCTGCATTCTTCTCTCTCTCTGAGGGACTCAGAGAGGCTTCTATTTTACACACTCCAACAGGCTCTGACATCGGAGTGGGGCCCCACAGGGATGGATGCGAGGATCCTCTATTAGGGAAGATCCTGTTGCTTTCTGCCAGGTTTTAGGGGGTTATAAACTTTTTTGGGGGGGCTTGGGGGATTTCCCAGTTAGTTTATGGGTGGAGGTCACCCCTTCTTTGGGAGAATCCTGATGCTTTCTGCCAATTTCAGGGCTTCTAAACAGCTTGTAGTGGACTCACTTCTATGGGTTCTGATGCCACCTGCCTGTGCTTTAAACTGGTCCAGACTGGTGCTCCCAGCACTGCACGGGGGGGGCAGCAGGGACCCCCCCATGGCACAGCGTGGCTGCTTTGGGGCTGGAGGCACCGCCCGGCGCTGGGGATGGGGCGTGTTGGGGGAGCTGGGGCTGTACTGGTGGTACTGGTGGTGCTGGGAGCTCACCTGTCTGGGGACCAGAGAGACTCAGGTGTGTGCTCTCCCCGGGGACCCCCAGCTTGGTGTCATTCTGCCCCCACATGGCTGCTCCCAGGATTCCCAATAAAGCCTCCCTGTTTGCGTGGTCCTATTTATTTGGGGCCAGTGGGGAAGGAGCTGGAGGGACCCCGGGGGAGAAGCCATGATTGGAGGGGGCAGAATGGGCCCCGGCATGGATCGGGAATGGTGACCCCCAGGAAAAGTCGTGTCACCCCCCTTCTCACCCTCTCTCGGGGGCCTTGGGAGGAACCTGAGCAACAACATGGCACTGCGCCAACCCCAAATGTTCCGGAAATCCCCTAAACCTCAAGGGGAATTTGGGGAGGGGGCACATGAGAGGCGCCAAGAGTCCAGCACTGCCCCAGCCCATCCTGCCCTGGCTCCATCCCAGCTCCTCCTGCAGATGCAATGATTTTGGGAAAACAGGGCAGCCAAGGGTGGGCACTGGGCCCAGCAGGGGCAGGAGAAGGGATGGAGGAGATAGAGGGCCAAGGAAGGAGTGGAAGAAGGGCCAGAAAGAATAGGAAGAGGAGGCAGGACTGGAAAGAAGGAGAAGTGGGACCCCTACCAATGCAATTTGGGAGTCCCAGCCCCCTCCCCCACTCCTTGGGGGTCCCAGATCCTCTTTTCCCCTGCTCTTCCACCCTTCCCCACTGCCCCACAATCCACCACCCTCATGCCACATGCTTGATTTTGGGGGTTCCAGGCCCCTCCTTCTTACTCTGGAGGTCCCATACTCCCTATCTCACAATTAAGGCATCTCATTGCCACTTTTTCCTGGGAGGAATCCCTGATTTCTGGGGTTTTGGGGATGTAGTTTAGGAAGGGGACAGCTCTGTCTGGCTTTCCCCTCCCTCTTGTGGCCTCTCAGCTGCCCCTGACACCCTGGGGGTGCTGGGATTTCCCTCCTGGGGACAAGGACGTTCATTCCCTTCCAGGAGCCCAATGCCCAGCTGGGGCTCCAGGGCAGGGGCTCCTTGAGCAGCTGCCCCAGAACCTCCGCCAGGGTCTCCCAGCGCAGCCGGAGCCGCTCGGCCTGGGGTCCCCAAAGCCCTCAGCAAGCCCCAAGTGCCTCCCAGGAACCCTCAACTCCCTCAAACCCAGCATCCCTCACAGCCCCTGCAAGTTCCCCCCATGGCACCGGCCGTGGCCATGTCCTCACGTGTCCCTGGCCATGTCCCACCATGTCCTCACCCATGGCTGTGTCCCCACCGTGTTTTCATCCCTGTCATTGTCCCCCACATCTCCATCCATGCCCATGTCCCCCCATGCCTCCATGAATGGCCACATCCCCCTCCATGTCCATTTTTCCCCAAGCCACTCCCCACGTCTGTGTCCCGCCATGTCCCCACCCATGTCTCAGTTCAGTGTCTTTATGTTTAGTGTTGGATGTTTTAAAGGGATGAAGAGAAATCAAAAGCAAATCAAGTCGAGAAGAAAAGCATTTCCTTGTCCATGCCAGCTGAGGATCCATGTGCTTGGGTGGGAGGGAAGAACCTTTTCTGAAAGAGTTTCCACCCCACTGTCTCCAAAATCTTGGTCTTCTCCCACATCCATCACCATTTTGCTACAGAAGACACCCTTTAGTAATAGAAAATGAAAACTGAGCCATTACTGAGGTTGGAAAAAAAGACCTCCAAGATCATTCTGCATGCCACCAGAAGATAGGATTGAACACAGAAGATTTCCTGGGGTAGAAAGTCAACAAATCCATTCCCCAAGGAATTCCCAATGTCAGTTTGTGTCCCGATGGACATTCCTGCCTCTGCGTTCATTCAGGTGCCCAGAAGGAGACAGGATGATGCAGAGCCCCCCCAGCCAGGTGTCTTCCCAACACAGATCACCAGGACCATGGATCAACAGGGCTCTGCCCAACAGGGGTCACTGGGGATCATCCAACACTGATCCTCCCATGGGGGATGGAGCTGGAGCAGAGCACGAAGCTCTTCCCACACTTGGGGCACTCACAGGGCTTCCCTTAGTGGAGCCTCCGTTGGTGTTGGGTCAAGTGAGAGCTGTCTGAGAAGCTCTTCCCACACTCAGGACACTCGTAGAGCCTCTCCCCGGTGTGGATGTGCCGGTGGGCAGTGAGGGTGGAGTTGTGCTTGAATCCCTTCCCGCAGTTGGGGCAGTGGAAGGGCCTCTCCTCTCTGTGAATCCGCTCATGTAGGAGGCAATGGGAGCTGGTCTGCAACCTCTTATCACACACAGGACACTCGAAGGGTCTCTCCCCAGTGTGGATGCGCTGGTGTTGTCTCAGGTAGGACATCCACCCAAAGCTGTTCCCACATTCCAATCAGGTGTAGGGCCGGTGCCCTGTGTGGATCACCTGGTGCCGCAGCAGATTAGATATTGTCCAGAAACACTTCCTGCACTTCCCACACTTGTAGGGCCGCTCCCCAGTGTGGATCCGCTGATGCCGGATCAGCTGAGAGCTGTACCTGAAACCCTTCCCACATTCCAGGCACTTGTGGGGCTTCTCCCCTCCATGAGGCTTCTCCACCAGCTCTGAGCTCTGCCTGCATCTCCGGCTGCCTTCCTGGCTCAGGGAGGGTCTTTCCTTCTCGCAGCTCCCTGGGCCGGGTTTGCAGCCTCTTCTCATGAGGGATCTCTGGGGCTTTTCCTCCATCTCCATGACCCACGCCTTGGGAATGACAAATCCTGGTTTGGGAAAAAAACAAGAAGAAAACGCCTTGTAGAGGGGGTTCCTCCTTTCCCAAGTTCATCTCAGGAAGTCATTGGCCATCTTGTGTCTGTAAGATACTCCCAAACCCCAAAAATCAGCCCAAAAATCCTCCAAACACCAAGGCACAGATCAAGAACTCCTTAAAAAGTAAGATTCAGTGAAGACCTCCTGTAAAATATTAAAGATAAAAAAACAGAGCACCAACATTTAGCCCAATAAATGTCAGAAACACAAAGATTCACCTGTGTGAAAATTGTGGATCCCTCTCTGCGGTCACCTGCTGCATGTGGGGGGGGACAAGGCTCCTGGGGCTGGGGAAGAGGCTGCAGATACATGGAGGGGTGGGACCTTGTGCTGCTGCCCGTTTCTGCTCCTCACCTTCCTCATCCTGTGTGCCCACTTCTCAATCCTCTTCCTCCTACTATTCCTCCTCCTCCTGCACAATCCCGCCTGCTCCTCCCACGTGCATGGTTTGACCATTTTGTTCTTCAGACCTGCTTCTCCTTCCGTTGTCCTGCTGCCCCCAGGCCCAGCACCCACTGCCGGCTCCCTCTTCCCCCCAAACGGGAGACCCCCATGGAAGGGAGAATAGGAAACTGTCTTTACAAACAGATGCTGGGAATCTGCTTGGAGATAGGGCCAGGGACGTGTACATACGGAAGAGACAGCAGAAGTCGTCAGGTTCAGAAAATGTTATTAATTGACCACACAGACTGCTGCTCAGCCAAGGTCCTGCAAAATTCAATAGCTTCCAAAAGAAAAACGAAGACTTAACAGAGCCATGAATATCGTTAACTATTCGAAAGTGGGGTGCATATATTAAAGGAGGGATGCAGTGGGTGAATTGGAAAGTCTGTACCTCTCAAGTACTTCAGCTGATGGGGAAAGGGAGTGGGAGATGCGGCCAGGAAAATTAGGATGAAAAGGAGGATGCCACACACCTTGGGGCTCGGCCGGAATTCCTTCCCCCGTCCGGGGCGGGGGCAGCGAGTGGAGCTGAAGGTGCCTCACCCAGTTTGGGTGATCGGCTCCCTTGGGGCGCGGCACCGGGCATGGATTGGGGACCCGAGTGACCAGGAGACAGACGAGGGACACATCAGGGGGCTGGGAAGAGTCGGCAGCCAGAGAGCTCTGAAAATCTCATCAGTGAGTGCAGTGGGATCTTCGGGGACTAAACATGGCAGGGCACCCATGGAGGGGAGAAGGGGAAAGCCAGGAAGGGCTCCCAGCACAAAGAGATGATGATCCCAAAATATCTCTGAAGGGTCCCTTGGGAGCATGTTGAGGGAGTTTGCACATTCTCCCAGAGGTAATCAAGGACATGGACACCCAAAGGGGCAATAAGGGAAATCCAGGAGGGATTTAGACAGCAGTATTCAGGGGATAAGTGGGAAAGATGAGCTTCTAACCAGTGTTAGAAGATGTGGGGGAATGGTTTGAAATGAAGAAGCTTTTCTTTATTCCTAATTGTGATTGTAATTTACTGAGATAGGATTTGGTGGCTAATTTAGGAATGCAAAGTAATACTGTAAAGGTGATACAGGGTTGTGCCTTTGGTAAATTTCTGGCAAGGCTGAAGTGAACCCAGAAGTGTGGGCAGCTCCAGGAAAATTAGATATGGAGCCTCTCCAAAGGACTGTGAAGCAACCAGGACAAGTGGTGTCTAAAAGCAACATCCTATTCCAAGGGAGGGAAGGAAGGGCTCACAGCCTGATATTGAGTCCCTGCTAAAGGCAGGGCTTTTGGAGCCAGGGATCTCTCCCTAGAATGCTCCTATCCTGCCAGTCAAGAAATCAGACGGAATCGATAGAATGGTGCAGGACCTAAGAATAATAAATGAGATTATTAAACCCAGGCACCCCACAGTCTCAGATCCTTACACCATCTTGAACCAGGTTCCCTCCTCACACTGACACCATTCAGTACTTGATGTCAAAGATGCTTTCTGGGGATGCCCACTCACACAGGATGCTAAACTGTATTTTGCCTTTGAGTGAGAACAAGAGGCAGAAGGGAAAATGGCAAAGACATGGATGGTCCTTCTGCAGGGATGCACGGAAGCACCAGCCTTATTGGGGCAAGCCTTGCAGAAAATATCACAAGAAGTTACCCCAGCCCAGGGATTGGGTTAATGCAGGATGTGGGTGACTTGCTCCAATCAGGAGGACAAGAGGTGGCGGAAAAAGCCTTTGTGAAATGGATGAATGTTCAGGCTAAAAAGCATCTCTGAGTATTTGAAAAAAAAAAGCGCAAATGCTGGAGGAAAAGGCTAAATATTTGGGACATATTTTCACTTAAGGTTTGTGGTCTATCAACCCAGAGAAGGACCACAGAATCACAGAACTACCGTTACCCAGAAATAAAATAAACCTGTGACAATTCTGAGGATTAATAGGCAATTGCTTCCTCTGGATTGAGGATTCTGTTTTAGCCAGAACACTGTATGACTTTTTAAACTGAAAAGGCCTCAGTGCTGTGGTATGGAGAAAATAAACAGCAAAACTTAAACAGTAAATGAAATAAAACAAAACGATCAGCTCCCCAGCCACAGCTCTTCCAGACTCAGAAATGAAAATGGAATTGCATGTGGATGTTAAACAGGTTCATGCCAAAGGAATTCCTGTGGTTAAGTGTTTAACCCAGTGCCCAGAGTGGCCTCATTGTTTGCAGAATGGTGTAGACACAGCTTCAATGGGACCTGAGGCCCAGAAACTGAAGGCAGGAGGATCTCCTGTTGTCCAAGTTGGGCACCAAGTTAAAGCTCTGATAACCAAAAGAGCCTCTACATGGATGAGCAGTGCTCAGTTATTACAGAATGCAACTTGTTCAGTGGCACAGGAGGATTTAGAATTGAGGACAGGGGAAGGGTTGAACCCAGCCTCCTGTTTGAACAGCCTGCACAGGGGCTGGCAACAAACCCATGGCTGCATTCAAGGGACAGAGCTCCAGAGCCAGCACAGGAGAGACTGATGAGACATTCTCTGGCCTGAGGGACAAAATGTGTTCATGGATGGGTTTGCAAGGGCAGGAGAAGGGAAAAGAGTTCCAAGACACGCTGTGATTAAGGAAAGGGAATTAGACCAAGACTTACACTCTGCCTGAGGAGTGCACAGAAGCCCCACTGGTGGCCAAGTGCCGTGGCCCATGCCAAGTGTCCCTGAGCACAGAAACAGCCCCAGCACAGCTCAGCACGGGGGGACCCCTCACCCTGGGCTCAGGGGCTCTCCAGCCCCGGTCTGGAAAAGGCTGAGAAGGAAATCCAGGAGTTCGGACCTAATTAACATCGGTTAGCCAAATCCTAAGAAAAGATCTTCCCCCCACCTCTCCCTGCTTCCCAGGCTTAACTTTATCCTATTATCCCTCCCCACCCAGAGGCCCAGGGGATGGGTGTCACAGTCAGGTCATGTCACAGCCGCCCCCCTCAGGGACAGGAATCCTTGTCCTGATCCAGTCCGGGGTCCCTCCCACGGGACACAGCCCCTCAGGAACAGGCTGCTCCAGCAGGGATCCCCACAGCCTCACAAGTCCCGCCAGGAGCCACTTCCATGGCCCTGCAGGGGCTTCCACGGGCTCGGCGCCTCTCCCAGGCCGCCCCTGCTCCAGCCGGGACACCTGACAGGACTGCAGGTGGATTCCTGCTGCATCCCGGCCTCAGCCCCAGCTCCCACCGCCATCAGCTCCCGCTCACCCCGAGCTCCCGGCGGTTCAGGGCAGCAGCGGCTCCTGCGGCCTCAGAACGGGCCGAGATCAGCGCCCGGCCGCTCCTCAGGCGAGGTTTCCAAATAATGGCGGAGGCCGGGGATAGGAGGGTCGCGTGCGCAGCCCGCCCCTCGCTGCGATTGGCTGATTCTGCCGTCTCTCCCAGACCTCGCACGGTGATTGGGCAGAGCGGGGACAAGCCCGGCCCCGGGGCCAAAGGCGCCATTTTCGCCTCGGCACGCGCTCTCCTCCCTCTCCCCGTTCTCCGCCATTTCTCGCAAACCTCGCCTGAGGAGCGGCTCCAGCGCTGGGCCCGGCCCGGGCATCGGGCCAAGGAACCGCTGCTGCCCTGAACCGGCGGGAGCTCGGGGTGAGCGGGAGCTGAGGGCGGTGGGAGCTGGGGGTGATGAGCCCGGGCCGGGCAAGGGATATTTGAGAGAGGGGCCGGGGCTATGCGGGAAAATTCAGGTTTTCAGGGGTTTGTGTGCACAGAGAAGACAGAGGCGTCCTGTAAAAGTGACTTTATTGATGAACAATGGGAGAGGCTGCGGGCATTTGCCATGCGGTCTCTAAAACGCATCCTAGTTTTTATCCTCATTTTCCCAGCTGCATCTTCTTCTCCCTTTCCCCACTGGTTCAGGTACTTGAAAGGTTCAGACTTCCCAGCCCTCCTGCAGTGTGTCCTCCTTAATATGCACCCCTCCTTTAGTATAACATCCGATATTCCCGGCTCTGTTAAGTGTTTCTCCTTCTCGAAGTTCAGGAATTGAGGAGGATCGTGGCTCAGCAGCCATCTGTGCCAATTAATAACATTTTATAAAAATGAAGGTATCTCCCACTGCATCCTCATGTTCCTATTTCCAAGCCGATTCACTCTTTGACTCTGTTTTTTCTTCCCAGTTCCTCTTTGGTTTGGGATTATTCTCAGTGCCCTCACTCCCTGTCCTTTTGTAGCCGTTTCTGGATCAGGCCTGGCTGCCACCTGCATCCCCTTGCTCACCTGCTGAATGAGCTGCACTCAGCAAGGTGTCCAGCATGGGAAAAAGATGAGAGTTGCTGCAGCACATCAGAGGAGGAACAGCATTCGTTTAACCCATGCTCTGCCAGGGAACCACGAAAAGGTGTCCCATTCCCATCATTTCTGCATTTGGACTGGTACATGATCTACTTTCTTACTTCCTTTTTCATCTGTTTCACCACTTTTCAGTTATCATCTCTTTGGAAAAAGCAGTTTCAGTCATTTAATTTTCCTCAAACTCCTCCTCCTTCTGTTAATAGGTAATCTGATCCCATCCCATGGTGAAATGTCTTCTTCTTCATTTCCCTGGGTTGGTCAGCATGAAGGTGGCCAATTGTTATTTCAAGGACTGATAATATATTCTTTAGTACATAATAATAGCAGTAATAATAATAATAACAATGACAACTACAATAATAATAATAGTCTGAATAATAATCCTAATAGCAATAATGATGATAATATTGAGTTTTTAATCTAATTATGCTACTTAAAATATTGGTGGATTTTCTTTCTCCTCATATGAACTCATTAAGGTTCCCAGGGGCTGGTCCATGGATTTGTGGGACTGTTTATAGTGTCTGTTCATATTTTTCCCCATTTTTGACCACTCCCTCCAGCCAGGGCTGTATCAATTGACCACTTTTCTCTAATTAAATCATCAGATACTTGGATTCCCAACTGATTTCTCTGGACTAGCAAAAACACCCCAGTGCTCTAATACACCCTATATAACCTAGACAGTGACAGCACATGTTGAAGTGGGGAGAGGAAGATTCCCCCACTTTTTTTTTAGTAAAGTTTTCACAACATTCTCCATTTGCTGTTTCCCTTTGCAGCTTAACCAATTTCTATTGCAGTCAGATATCCTCACTATGGGCTCTGCCTTTAGCTGTGCAAATTCCATCTGTGCAAGCAGGCAGAGCTTGGGGTGAGGGCCAGAGGGAATCAGCCCAATTCCTCCCCCAGGCAAGAACACCCTGGTACATTGTCCAGGCTTTGCCTCAGCAGTGTTAATTTGCATTTCTAAAGCTCCTCTCCTTGCTCCTCTTCTTAACCATATTCTACTAACATTTTATCTGTTAAAGTGTCACCTTTAAAGCTCTTCCAGTTTTGCAAAGTCTCTCCTAAAGGGGACACATTGAAAACCCCATACCCAAATTTTCCCATCACTTAGAATCACCCACGTATATACACAGAAAATTCCAATGCAAATGGTCAAACGCTGCACGTGGGAGGAAAAGCTGGGCTTGTGCAGGAGAGGGAGGAATAGTAGGAGGAAGAGGAGTGTGAGGAAGAGTAGGGACACAGGATGAGGAGGAGGAGCAGAAACAGGAAGGAGCACAGGGTTCCACCCCTCCCTGTATCTGCAGCCTCTCCCCAGCCCCAGGAGTGTTGTCCCCATCACATGCAGCAGGTGACCAGAGAGAGGGATCCATGATTTTCACAGGGGCGAATCTTGGTGTTTGTGAGATTTATTGGGATAAATGTTGGTGGTTTTGTTTTTTGCAGGGGCTGAATATTTATATTTTGGAGGGGTTTTGGGCCAAATCTGTGTGTTTGGTGCGTTTTTCATCTGTGTCGTGATGTTTGGAGGATTTTTGGACTGAATCTTTGGATTTTGGAGATTCTTACAGACACAAGGTGCCCAATGTATTCCTGATATGAACTTGGACAAGGAGGAACCCCCAGCCCAATGCCCTCTCCTCTTGTGTTTTCCCCAAACCAGGATTTTTCATTCCCAAGGCCTTGACAGATGGAGGAGGAGGAAAAGTCCCAGAGATCCCTCAGGAGGAGGGGCTGCAAACCCAGCCCAGGGAGCTGCGAGGAGGAAAGACCCTCCCTGAGTCGGGAAGGCGGCCGGAGATGCAGGCAGAGCTCAGAGCTGGTGGAGAAGCCTCATGGAGGGGAGAAGCCCCACAAGTGCTTGGAATGTGGGAAGCGATTCAACTACAGCTCTGAACTTATCCGGCACCAAAGGATCCACACTGGGGAAAAGCCCTATGAATGTGGGAAATGTGGGAAGGGATTCAGTGACATCTCCATCCTGTTGCGGCACCAGGTAGTCCATACACGGGAGCGGCCCTACACCTGCTTGGAATGTGGGAAGAGCTTTGGGTTCAGCTCCAGCCTGAGCAACCACCAGCGCATCCACACTGGGGAGAGGCCCTACAAGTGTCCTGAGTGTGGGAAGAGGTTTCAGACCAGCTCCAGTCGCCTCCTACATGAGCGGATTCACACAGAGGAGAGGCCCTTCCGCTGCCCCGACTGCGGGAAGGGATTCAAGCACAACTCCACCCTCACTGTCCACCGGCGCATCCACACCGGGGAGAGGCCCTATGAGTGTCCTGAGTGTGGGAAGAGCTTCTCAGACAGCTCTAACTTGACCCGACACCAACAAAGGCTCCACTAAGGGAAGCCCTGTGAGTGCCCCGAGTGTGGGAAGAGCTTCGTGCTCTGCTCCAGCTCCATCCCCCATGGGAGGATCGGTGTTGGATGATCCCCAGTGACCCCCGTTGGGCAGAGCCCTGCTGATCCGTGGTCCTGGTGATCTGTGTTGGGAAGACACCTCGCTGGGGGGACTCTGCATCATCCTGTCTACCTGTGGGCACCTGGATGAACGCAGGGTCAGGAACATCCATTGGGACACAAACCAACACTGGGAATTCCTTGGGGAGAGTGGATTTGTTCACTTTCAACCCCAAAAAATCTTCTGCTTTGAATCCTGTCTTCTGGTGGCATCCAGGAATACTGAATGGACTTGGAGGTCTTTTCCAACCTCAGTGATTGCACAATTTTGATTTTCTATTACTAAAGGATGTCATAGCCAAATAGTGATGGATTGGGGCAAAGACCAAGATTTTGGAGATGGTGAGGTGGAAACCCTTCCAGGAAAGGTTCTCTCCCACCCAAGCTGATCCTCAACTTGCATGGATAAGAAAATGCTTTTCTTCTGGACATGATTTGCTTTTTTCTCTTCAGCCCTTTACAACATCCAAAACTAAAAATAGAGAGGGTGAACTAAGACATGGGTGGGGATATGTGGGGACATAGACATGGCGGGACACAGACATGGAGAGTGACAGGGGATCACATGGAGGAGGACATAGCCATTCGTGGAGACATGAGGGGACATGGGCATGGATGGAGATGTGTGGGACAATGACAGGGATGGAAACATGGTGGGGACACAGCCATGGGTGAGGACATGGTGGGACATGGCCAGTGCCATGGGGGAACTTGCAGGGGCTGTGGGGGATGCTGGGTTTGAGGGAGTTGAGGGTTCCTGGGAGGCACTTGGGGCTTGCTGAGGGCTTTGGGGACCCCAGGCCGAGCGGCTCCGGCTGCGCTGGGAGACCCTGGCGGAGGTTCTGGGGCAGCTGCTCAAGGACCCCCTGCCCTGGAGCCCCAGCCGGGCATTGGGCTCCTGGAAGGGAATGAACGTCCTTGTCCCCAGGAGGGAAATCCCAGCACCCCCAGGGTGTCAGGGGCAGCTGAGAGGCCACAGCAGGGAGGGAAAAGCCAGACAGAACTGTCCCCCTCCAAAACTACACCCCAAATATCCCTCACATCAGGCATTCCTCCCAGGAAAATGCGGCAATGAGGTGCCTGAATTGTGAGAGAGGTAGTATGGGACCTCCAGAGGAAGGAGGAAGTCCTTGGAACCCCCAAAACAAAGCATGTGGAATGGTGGATTGGGGGCAGTGGTGAAGGGGTGCACGAGCATGGGAAGGGAGGAGCTGGGACCCCCAAAGAGTGGGGGAGGGGGCTGGGACTCCCAAATTGCATTGGTAGGGGTCCCACTCCTCCTTCTTTCTAGTCCTACTTCTTCTTCCTATTCTTTCCGGCCCTTTTCCTGCTTCTTCCTTCTCCTCCTCAATCCCTTCTCCTGCTCCCTCAGCGCCCAGCACCCGCCCTCGGCCTCCCCATTTTCCCATTGCAACACCATTGCATCCTGTGGGAGGAGCTGGGATGGAGCTGGGGCAGGTCGAGCTGGGGCAGTGCTGGACTCTTGCCCAGCCTGGGCTCCCCCCATGTGCCCCCTCCCCGGATTTCCCTGGTAGCTTAGGGAGGTACTGGCACCTTCTGGATTGGTGCGGTGCTGTGTTAGGGTTCAGGTTACTCCCAAGGCTCTGCAGAGCAGGGTGAGAATGGGGGAACACAACTTTTCATGGGGTGCCCATTCCTGATCCAGGCTGGGGCCTGTTCTGCCCCCCCCAGTCATGGCTCCCCCGCGGTGCCCCTCCAAGGCCTTCCCCACTGGCCCAAAATAAACAGGACCAGGCAAACTGGGAAGCTTTATTGGGAATACTGGGAGCAGCCGTTCAAGGGCAGAGTGTCACCAGGCTGGGGGTCCCTGTGGGAGCACACACGTTCACCTGAGTCCCTCTGGTCCCCAGACAGGTGAGCTCCCAGCACCACCAGTACCACCAGTGTGGCCCCAGCTCCCCCAACACGCCCCATCCCCAGCGCCGGGCGGTGCCTCCAGCCCCAAAGCAGCCGCGCTGTGCCATGGGGGGGTCCCTGCTGCCCCACCCCATGGGGCACTGGGAGCACCAGTCTGGAACAGTTCAAAACACAGGCAGGCAGCATCAGAACCCATGGGAGTGGTTCTGTCACAAGCTGCTTAAAACACTCAAAATTGGTGGAAAGCATCAGTGGCCATCTCTGCCCATAAACTAACCAGGAAATCCCCTAACCCCCCAAAGTTTATGTCTGTGGGCTTCAGTGAAGCCACAGGCTGAAAATTGTAAAGGCCTAGGCCTTTTCTCACAGGGTCTGAGTTCCTTTCTCAGGCTGTGAAACTTTCTCAGGCCTAGCTGAAACCTTTCCCATGCTAGGGCCTCTGTCTGTACTGTAAACATAAGAGAAAGAATCATAACATAGATAGCACACCTGCTGGATCTATGGGAGAACCAGAGACAAGAGGTGTCTCTCTGTCTCTCCAATGAACTGTCTGTATTTTGTTTTGCATTTAACTGTATTATAAAAAGCCACAGCTTTCTTCAATAAACTGCACTCTTTCTTGCATCAAGTAAGAGAGTTGCCATGTTGCTGTGTCTCCTCTCGCCGCTCCATAACCATCTCAGGCAGCGACATTTGGAGGTCCCACCGAGATAACAACATTTTGGAGCTCCCACCGAGGAAACAACATTTGGGGGTGTCAGCCGAGATCGTCACTCCAGCGGATCGGGATTGCTTTCAGCGATCTCTGACCGACGAACAGCACCGAAAAAACTCAGAGCTGACAGCCTGCATACCAGGCTGAATCCCGGAAAACCAGGACTGCGAACCTGGGGCCAAGACCGAGCCAGGAGACGGCCGGAGTCAGAGAGCCATCTGGGACATTGCGGAAAAATCCGCGAAAAAGTCGTCAGTTTTTCTGCTCTCCCACCGAGAGAGCGGAGCCGCATGGCGGAGGGCGCGGAGCCCCAGCGCCCCGCGTGCACGGAGCGGAGCGGAGCGGAGCGGCCTGGCCCGAGCGGAGCGGCCCGAGCGGAGCCGTGCCATCTCTCATCGGCACACCGCAACCCTGACAGCGGGAACTGCGAGCAGCTCTGCGAGCCTTCTTCCCGTTGAGAGAGGTACTCTTTGTTCCCCCCACCCCTCCCAGCATAGCACCTAGGTGGGAAATTCAATAATGGGGATCCATTTATCTAAACAAGAGGAAACTGATTTGATTGCTTTGTTAACTTGGGCGAGAGAGCATGGTTTTTCAGAAGAGGCAGGAGAAGTTTTTTCTATGGACAAATGGGAAGAATTAGGGGACCTTCTGTGGACAGCCCTCCGAAAGGGGATGTCTCAGCCGGCCCTCTAATGCTCACCTGGACGACAATTAATCGAAGTTTTGGAAGAGGAGACGGGTTTTGAGCGGAGCGAAGCAGGCTCAGAACAGAGCGAGGAAGAATCTGTTTGCTATCCTGGCCACACCACCTTAACGGCGCCGGGCAATCACGGCTCGCAGCAGCCGCCGGCTGGGACCAGCCCCCTGCAGCCCGCGCTGCCTGAGGGGGCGGCCCCGCTCTGGGGACGCTGCTCGCTCCTGACAAAGAGGTGCCATCGGCCTGCCCCCCACCGTGCCGGGGCCATCGCTTGATCTTCCTGCTGCTGGGCCAGTGCCACCCCTGACAAGGTGGGGGTCGTGCTGGCCCCTCCATCCGAGATGCTGGCTGACCCCGACCCGCCTGCAGAGAGGGAGCTGTCGGCACGGCCACCCCAGAGAAGGAGGGTGCCGCTCCTCCCTCCTCTCCGATGTCGGAGCTCGGCCTGCCTGCCCAGGCAGGGTCTCGGCGGCCTGTCTCTGCCTCGGCAGAGGCTGGCCCGCCTCTTCTCTTTCCCCTCAGCCTCCCGGGGGCCTCCTTTCCCTGCTGCGGGGAGGCCCCCCCAAAAAGGGGGGGGGTGGGGCCCCCCTCCGGGGCGGGAAGGGCCCGCAAAAGGGGGGCTGCCCCCCGCCCCCAAAAGGGGCCCCCCCTCCCTTTCCCCTTTCCCCGCCT
>JAREIS010001297.1:0-29861 GCA_030060385.1 Muscicapa striata striata
AAAGCTCCAATGACATAAAGGTCTGGCTTGCCTTGGCCTCTGATGAGTGCCTCTGATCTGCCTTCAAAGCCCTATGATTTCCTTCCTCTAGAAAAGAACTGTCATTCTTGTCCAGGTGCTTATGGCCTCAAGCACATGAGCGCTGTATAGGGACAAAAGAGCTCTGTGCTCAGTGACATCAAGACTGAGGACAGCAGAGGAAAGCCCTGGGAGGGATTGAAGGGTGGTTTCAGAGATGCTGGATCCTTTTGACACAGTAGAGAACAGCTGGAGAAAGAAAGAATTAATGCCAAGAGCAGATTGAGAGGCCTGGACTGGGAACAAAGAGAAAGGAATTTCTGTTTCAGGGCATTGCTGTGGTGCCGCACATTCCCCAGAAGGAGTCTGGAGCAGCCCAAGCCTTTGTGTCCTGAGGCAGAGGCAGGCAGGATGCAGAGCTGTCAGCAAAGGAAGGGGCCAGCCAGGTGGGGCAGCCGGGGGATGACAACAGCCTGCAGGGACAGAGGTGCAGGGCATGGACACCGTAGGACAGCCTGGGCTGCAGAGGGCACAGGGATGGGCAGCAGCTGAAAGGCCCTGCCAGAGCCAACTCCTGCAGCACTTGGGCCATGGCTGCTGGCCCTGGGCCCTTGGCCAGCAGGGGACAAGTGAGCCTTGCTGTGCTGGGGCCTCATTGCCTCCTTGTCCCTGCTCAGCAGCCTGGCAGGGGCCGCCCCATGGTCCTGCCCTTGGCACTGCACATGCCCAGAGCCCAGTGCCCCGGGAAGAGCCCTGAGCAATGAGGGAGGGACAGGATGTGCCTTGCCAGGGGCTGGGGCTCAGGCCTTGGCAGGGGCGGGGGTTCAGGCCTTGGCCCTTTGCATTCCTGAAACACATCCAGGTTTGTTCAGCATCAGAGACACCTTTACCTTCCTTGTTCCTACCTGTCACCAGTGCGTCCATTGTTCTGCTGTAACTGGAGCCTTGGGGCATTTTCTCAGTCCTGTCTCTCATTGGACCCATTAAAAGTTCAAGAAACTTTGAAGTTTCAATTTAATTTTGAATTCTTGAGAGGTTTTTTTGAAAAACACTCTCTCAGTGATTGAATCTAATTTAGAAAACAACAAACTCCTGAGAGGGTAATTAAACTCCTTGTGTTGTGTCTCCTGGCACAGAGGGAGATACTGGCAACCAGGAAAAGCTACAAAAAGACATTTCTGCTGAGGAGCAGCTCCTCTCCCAGCCCAGCAGGGCTGAGGGCACTGCCTGCAGGCACTGAGGGGACAGGAGCCAGGCACAGACAGGCTGAAGGCAATCAGGACTGGGAAGACACTGATCTGAGACTTCACTTGGGGAAACATCTTGACAGCCCTGAACATGGTGAGTCTGTGGGTGCAGGGCAATGTCCCCTGTGCTCCTGGAGGGATCTCCTGGAGCCAGCACAGTCCACAGCCTGGGGGATGTGTCAGTTTCTCTGAGGCACAGGAGGTGGATGTGCTGCAGAGCGGAGCTGCCCTGGACACCATCAGAGGGACTGGGCAGGATAGCTCCTGCTGCCAGGGACGGCTGCAGGGACTGAAGCTGGGGCTGCAGCCAGGGCTGCCCAGGGCTGTCCTGCAGAGCAGCTCCTGCAGCCCTGAGGGCTCTTGGCCAGCCCAGGGGAGGTGCCACCTTCCAGGGCCAGCTCTCAGCCTGCCTGGGAGCTCCCCATGGACTGTCAGGAGAAGTTGAAGGTAGAAGGAGCGACCCCCATCAGGGCAGATTCCTCCTGCTGTGCAGATGGTGCTGCATGGCCAGGGCTGCTCTCAGCTTTTTCCTCAAGGGAAGGCAAAGGGGCTGTCAGGTATGTCTGTGTCACTGAGACTCCTGCAGTATCCCACTGGGCATCAGCAGATCTGCCTCAGATCTCCCTCACAAAGTGCCTCCTCACGCTCCTCTGCCTACAGACAGCAGCAGCAGCACCTTGGCTTGCAGCATCTCAGTTTGTCTGAGGAACCCTTGAGGCCCTGCTGGCAGGAAGATGCCCCTGGGCAGTGCTCTATGTTGGGAGGGATGTGCAGGGCAGAGCTGAGTCCCCAGGGCTGGGCTGGGCTCTGGGAACACTAGCAGGGACAAGCCTTGGATAGAGAGAAACAGCTCCCAGGAGGCACAACTCCAGGCAGCAGAGAGCCACACCAATGCTGGATACCCCCCCTCTTCAAATGCCTAGGGAAAGAGAAGGGTTCACAGAAACTCACTTTGAAACCAGACCTTTCAAAGAGTCCTCTTTATTTTTCCAAAACATTTTAAGTGCAGTCAACCTGAAATAGAGAGAGGTATAATTACCAAGTGCTACCAGTGTAGGACCCACAGGTGTGACTGCACTGGGAGTGGGAGTCCAGTTTTCCCTCTGGGATCTCCAGTGTTCATACTGAGAGCAATACTGAAAGAGGATTTCTCCCCTTCAATGAAAGGGCAATACGTTAACAGCAAAATCCCCAGCTTAAAAATTAAAACAAATCGGAAGTGATATTTTTCCAAAGGAAGAAAAATTTGAGTAAATTTGTAGGTAAAAAGCATAGGATTTCCTCAAGGAAATCTGTCCGAGCATGTCAATGTCTACTTTCCACAGTCCACAATGCCCAGACTGAGGAAATGTCCAACAGCAGCTCCATCAGCCACTTCCTCCTGCTGCCACTGGCACACACGCGGCAGCTGCAGCTCCTGCACTTCTGCCTCTTCCTGAGCATCTCCCTGGCTGCCCTCCTGGCCAACGGCCTCATCATCAGCGCCGTAGCCTGTGGCCACCACCTGCACACCCCCATGTTCTTCTTCCTGCTCAACCTGGCCCTCACTGACCTGGGCTGCATCTGTACCACTGTGCCCAAAGCCATGCACAATTCCCTCTGGGACACCAGGAACATCTCCTACTCAGGATGCATTGCACAGCTCTTTTCTTTGTGTTTTTCATTTCAACAGAGCTTTCCTTCCTGACCATCATGTGCTATGACCGCTACGTGTCCATCTGTAAACCCCTGCACTATGGGATCCTCCTGGGCAGCAGAGCTTGTGCCCACATGGCAGCAGCTGCCTGGGCCAGTGGCTTTCTCTATTCACTGTTGCACACTGCCAATACCTTTTCCTTGCCTCTGTGCAAGGGCAATGACCTGGACCAGTTCTTCTGTGAAATCCCTCACATCCTCAAGCTCTCCTGCTCAGACTCCAACGTCAGAGAACTTTGGCTCATTGCTCTTAGTGTTTGTTTGCTATTTGGTTTATTTGTGTTCATTGTCTTCTCCTATGTGCAGATCTTCAGGGCTGTGCTGAGGATCCCCTCTGAGCAGGGACGGCACAAAGCCTTGTCCACCTGCCTCCCTCACCTGGCTGTGCTTTCCCTGTTTGTCAGCACTTCGTCATTTGCCTATCTGAAGCCCAACTCCATGTCCACCCCATCCCTGGATCTAGCAGTGTCAGTTCTGTACTCAGTGGTGCCTCCAGCCCTGAACCCCCTCATCTACAGCCTGAGGAACCAGGAGCTCAAGGCTGCAGTCTGGAGACTGATGACTGGATGGTACTGGAAGCATTAAACTGCTTGCCATTTTCTGTAAATCAATTATAATAAAAGTCATTTTTGATACTTCTTGTTCATTTGCTTGCGAGGTTTTTTTACTTTGTTTTAGATTCTTCATATTGTCCACAAAGAAAAGCCTTTAATCGTACAATTTTTCAGTTTCTCCATCTTCTCTGTGGCAACAGACTGTGTTAATGAATAGCTGCCCTCTTGGGCGCTATAAATGAACTAAAGGATATCTCTCCCAGCAAAGTTTCCTCCAGAGCTGCCCCTTTTGTTCCCTTCTCTGGAGCTGCAGCAGCAATGTCTGTGTGCAGAGCTGGGGCAGATCAGTGCTGGCACAGCAGCTGTGCCCAGCAGCAGCAGCACTTGGTGTTGCCAGTGCTGCTCCCGTGCCACTGCCCCGCTGCCCTCCTGCCCCTCCTGTTGCTGCAGGGCCTGAGTGCTCTCGGGGCCGGGCACAGCCCTGGGGGTGGCAGTGCCGGGGCTGCAGCAGGGACAGGCCTTGGGCACTGCTGGGGCAGCGCTGACACCTCAGGGCAGGGCCTGGGGGCTCAAGGCTCCTTGGCCAGGCTCTCTCCAGAACACTTGGCCAGGCCAGTGCTGAGCAGAGAAAACCCCCATGAGCAGCCCCAGGCTGGCCGTGGGCAGGCTGGGGGCAAACAGCATGGCTGGTGCTCTGCAAGGGCCCTGCAAGGGGGAGACCCTGGCAAGGAGCAGCAGAGCAGGGGCTGATCCATCCCCACTGCGCTGGATACCCCAGGGCAGCGTCCCAGAGCGTCCTCATGCACCTGCCAACAACATCCCCCCTCTGCAGCCCTGGCCTCTCCCCCAGCTCACACAGGGGCCGCATCCTTGCAGGCACAGACATGGCAGCACTGGCTCAGGAGCCCCTGTTTGCATTGCACAGAGCAGGCATCAGCACCTCCATGGTGCTGTGGTGGGGAGATGGAGCTGAGTGAGCACAAATGCCATCAGCCCCTGGGGCCAGCAAGGGCTGGGAGACACAAGGGAAACCACTCAGGTTTGTCGTGGCCTTTGCAGTCAGCCAGAAAGTTTGTTCCCATGAGCTGTGAGTTTCCTGTCCCACTGCAGATGTTGTTGTTCAGAGCCAGGGCTGCCTGTCAGCAACCCCTAAACTGCCCTGAGCATTTCATTTGATTCACTTTTACTTTCTTTACTCTTCCCTTGTCCATATTTCTTCCTCTCGCCCATTTCTGTCCTCTCCTGAGCAAACAGCCCATCCCTGTTTGCCCTTTCCTCTCTGGCCCCACTCCCCATTTCAGTTCCTGAGTTGGCACCACGGGAACGTCCCTTGGGGAGCAGGATCATTCTACAAGTGCTTCAGGAATTGTCTGCAGACTCCTGCAGTGCCTCGTGCTGCTCCCTTGCCAGAGGCACCACAGGCCAGGGGGGCACATCTGGGCTGCTGTGTCTGGGTGTGGGGCTCCCTGTTTAGGGCAATGAGGAGGGGCTGGAGAGGCTCTGCAGGGCTGACAGGATGGGCTTTGGGTCCTGTGTGGAGAAGCTGAGGGAGCTGGGCTGCTGGAGCTTCTGAAGAGGAGGCCCAGTGCTCATCCTGCAACTGCTTCAGGGGTGGTTTCAGAGAATCACAGAATCAGCCAGGCTGGAAAAGACCTTGGAGATCATCAAGTTCAACCTGTGCCCTGACACCACCTTATCTCCCCTGAGCCTCCTTTTCTCCAGGATAAGCAACCCCAGCTCCCTCAGCCACTCCTCACAGGACTTGTGTTCCAGGCCCCTCACCAGCCTTGTTGCCCATCTCTGAACGTGCTCCACCCCCTCCATGTCCTTCTTACATGGACACAGTACTCGAGGTGTGGCCACACCAGTGCCGAGTAAAGGGGAAGAATCACTGCCCTGGTCCTGGCTACACCTTTCCTGATCTAGGCCAGGAGCCATTGGCCTTCTTGGCCTACTGGGCACGCTGCTTGCTCATGTCCACCCTGCTGTCCGTAAGCGTCCTCAGGTCCTTTTCTGTCTGGCTGCCGTCCAGCCACTCTGTCCCCAGCCTGGACTGCTGCAGTGGGTGTTGTGGCCACAGTGCAGGACCTGGTACTTGGTCTTGTTAAACCTCACGTTATTGGATTTGGGCCCTGGATTCAGCCTGTCCAGGTCCCTCTGCAGAGCCCTCCTACCCTCTAGGAGATCCACACTCCCAGCCACCTTGGTGTCCCCACAGTTCCATGTGGCCCTAGAGTGTCACAATGCTCTCCATAATTCCATGAGGCCTCTGAGTTCCAGAATTTCCCTTTTGTTCCCTGGGGCCCCTTGGTGTCAAAAAGTGTCTTGGATCCTTGGGCCCCACAGTGTCACAAAGGCACCTTGGTTCCCAAAGGCCCTGCAGTGTCACAGTGTATCCTTGGTTCCATGAGGTCTCACAGTGCAGCAATGCTCTCGTTGGTTCCACGGTGTCACAATGGCCTCTTGGTCACAAAAGGCACCACGCTGTCAGACATGCTTCCTTCATTCCATGAGTCACTGAGGAGCAGCACTGGCCCCTTGGTTCCATGGCACCCTGCAGTGTCACAATGGCCCCATCATTACACGAGGTCCTGCTCTGTCACAATGCTCTGCATGGTTCCACAAGGCCCTGCAGGGTCACAGTGGCCTCTTGGTTCCATGAGGCTTCTGAGTGCCACCATGAATTCCTTGGTGCTGCAGTGTCACAGTGGAGCCCTGGTTACACAAGACCCTGCAGTGTCTCAAGGGACCCTTGGTTCCATGTAGCCTAACAGTGTCACAGAGGCCCCTTGGCTCTGTGGTGCCATGTCGTACACAGTGTCACCATGGTCCTCTCAGTTCCATGAGGCCCTGCAGTGTCACAATGGCCCCTTGCTTCCCCAAGGCCCTGCAGTGTCACAATCATCACAGAATCACCCAGGCTGGAAAAGACCCTTGAGAGCATCAAGTCCAACTTTTGACCCAACACCACCTTTTCACCCAAACCATGGCATGAAAAACTTCCAAGGACAGTGACACACCCACCTCCCTGGGCAGCCCATGCCAATGTCCAATCACCCTTTTTTTGAAGAATATTTCCTAATGTCCAGCCTAAACATCCCCTAGTAGCTAAGGGCTGTGTCCTCTTGTCCTGTCACTGTTCCCTGCCTGCACCCTCCCGTCAGGGAGTTGTAAAGAGTGATGAGATCTCCCCTGAGCCTCCTCTTCTCCAGGATAAACAACCCCAGCTCCCTCAGGTGCTCCTCACAGCACTTGTTTTCCAGATGCCTCATCAGCCTTGTTGTCCTTCTCTGGGCATGTTCCAGCCCCTCCATGTCTTTCCTAAATTGGGGGGCCCAGAACCGGTCACAGCACTCGAAGTGCAGCCTCACCAGTGCTGAGCACAGGGAAATAATGACTGCCCTGGTCCTGCTGGCCACACCATTCCTGATCCATAGGAGTCCCAGGGGTTGGATGAGGGAAATGGTGGGAAGGAGATGGAGACAAAGTGTTATTGATAGTCAGCCATGAAGGGTCTTCATTTTCATAACTATTCAAACTCCATTAAAAGGTGCTGGGGGTCAGTATCATTTGTTTATATCGTTCTATAAACAGGAAAAGACAGCAATACAAAAGTTGTCTCTGCATTTTTTCCAATAAAGTATATTCACATGGAATACACTTCTGAAATCTGACTAATTAATCACAAAAGAATTGAAAACTTAAATTATTCCCAGAGGTGTTTCTTCTTTGGGTGTTTTGAAGAAATGTTTATGAGCCTTTGCCACTGAATTCCTGCACTGAAGAGCTCAAGAAAGAAGAGGCCTCTGGAGTAGTAAAATTCATCAGCAGCCTCCAAGTGGCTGAGGATCCATGCTCATCAGAGCAGGAATGAACAGAAATGGGCACAGCTTTGTGGCTGCCCCAGCTCTGGGATGGGCCCCGGGCCTGGAGCAGGAGCAGCTCTGCAGGGCCCCAAGGCCGGGGCTGTTGTGCTGGCCTGGGCAGATGGGATGGCAGCAGGGGCTGCAGAGCTCTCAGGAGCTCAGGGAGAGGGGAGCAGGGCACACAGGGAGCCTCCTTTTGCCTTGGCCAAGCCCCTTGCCCATGGCTGGGGCTGAGTCCTGTCTGAGCTGCAGCTGCTGCTGTGCCCTTGCCAGGGGCTGAGGCCGTGGGGCCACTGCCCAGAGCCCCTGGCCTGAGCAGAGCTGTGGGGCCAGAGCCGGCTGGGCTGTGCTGGGGAGAGGCCCTTGGTGCTGCACAGAGCTCAGGGCAGCTGGCACAGCTTGCAGGGAGCCGGGCTGGCCTGAGAGAGCCTGCCAGAGAAAGCAGCAGTGTCCATCTCAGCCTGGCTGAGCGTGCAGGGGCAGGACTCAGCCCAGGCCTTGTGGGGCAGGGCCAGCGCCTGTGGAAGGCATTGGAAACAGGCAAGTGGGCGAGAGAGGAGGCTGCTCTGTGCCCTTGGTGGCATGCACAGAGCAGGGAGGGGGCCCAGGACATTTGTCACCGCCAGCCTCTGTCCCCAGCCATTGCCAGCCCTGGCTGCTCAGCCCAGGTTTGCCCTGGGCTGAGTTTGGCTGTGGCCCAGCTCCATCCTCCTGCGGGGCTCAGGGCCTGTTCCCGGCCATGGCCAGCCCTGCCCGGCCTCTCTGCTGGCCCAGAGCCCGGCAGAGCCCGGGGCAGGGCTGTCAGTGCAGGCCCACAGGTGCCAGGGGCTGTGCAGGAGCTGGCAGAGGCTGCCCAGCAGGGAGGCCATGGGGCACAGAGCCCCAGGGCTGCTGTGGCACCATGGCTGCACCTCCAGCTCCAGAGGAGATGTGACAGACGGGAGCAGAGTCAAATAATTCCTGCTGGATTCTTTATTGTGTTTGCTTATACAGGTGACCTGCATCCATAGGTAGAGGAGGTGTTTTGTGTCAGATAACGCTGCTAGAGTGATGAGAGTAATATTATTTAGTTGAAATTAATATTTCATGCATAATACACAATGAGAACGAAGACACATATGATCAGAAGAGCATCTGAGTTTTGCAGTGGATGAGATACTTATTGACGTTCTACTAGTCAAACCTGCTCAAACTCTTTCCTCAGGGATTTCTTTAGATGAGAGATGACCTCCAGCGGCCAAGGCCATCAAGAGCTCTCTGTCCATAGAGCTTTTCTCTCGAAGGCCCATGCATATAGGGGCTTTTTCAGGGGGAGTATTGATTTTATCCTTGGGCACCTAGAAAGACGGATGGTTCTTTTCCATTGGAAGGAACACACAGGGCCCCAGTGCTCCAGGGGCTGATGAGGGGCAGCCCTCAACATTACAAGATCAACCAGACCTGTCAGGTGGCTCCTGGGAAGCAAAACCAGCCAGATCTGTTCGATCTCCCCTTCATCCCATGAGTCCCCACAGTGTCACAATGTTCTCCTTGCTTCTGCAGTGTCACAATGGCCCCTTGCTTCCATGGGGCCCTGCAGGGTGACAATGGCCCTTTCGTTCTGTGGGGCCCCACAGTGTCACAATGGTCTCCATGGTT
The DNA here is from genome assembly GCA_030060385.1 of Muscicapa striata striata. Lineage (NCBI taxonomy): Eukaryota > Metazoa > Chordata > Aves > Passeriformes > Muscicapidae > Muscicapa > Muscicapa striata. The sequence goes on from JAREIS010001297.1 coordinate 9,019, forward strand.
CCATGGGGCCTGGCAATGCCACAATGGTCTCCATGGATCCACGGTGCCCTGCAGGATCACAACTGCCCTTTGGCTGCACAAGGCCCTGTAATGCAGCAATGGCCTCTTGGTTCCACAAAGCCCTGCTGCTTCACACTGGCCCCTTGGGACCCTGCGGCCCAGTCATGTCACAGTGTGTAACAGTGATGACCTTGGTGCCACAAGATCAAACAGAGTCCCAATGTTTCCTTGGATCCGTGCTACCCTGCAGTGTCATGACCCCTTGGTTCTATGGAGCCCTACAGTGTCACAATGGCCTGCACAGGAAGGAAACCAGAACGCAGACCTGTCTGTCCGGGCAGGTTTGTCTGGGAGCAACCCTTGGATATATGGAATTTTGACTATGGACTCCCAGTTTCTGCCATTTTAGCCTGGAGGAGAAGGCCAGTTCTTTTCCATAGAAATGAAAGCACAGAGATCCTGTGTTTGGAAGGCAGGTGAGATCCAGCCTTCAGGAGGCCAAGGCCAGCCAGACCTGTCTGTAATGGCAGCTTTTGTGTAGAAGCAATCTTTGAATATAGGAATTTTTGCAGTGGAACCCCAATTTCGGCCATGGGCACCTGGACAAGAAGGATGGCTCTTCCTACTGGAAGGTAACCATAGAGCTCTGGTGTTTCAGGGGCAGATGAGGAGCAGCCACCAGAGGCCAAGAGCAGCCAGACCCATCTGATCTGGTAGCTTTTGTCTGGGAGCAATCCATGGTTACATAGAATTTTGGAGGTGGAATCCCAATTTTAGCCATGAGTGCCTGGAGAAGGACGGTTCTTTCCTATAGGAAGGAAAGCATGGAGCCCCAGTGTCTCAGGGCAGATTAGAGGTGACCACACGAGGCCCAGGCAAGCCAGAGTTGTCTGTCCCTGCAGTTTTTGTCTGGGAGCAACCCTTGCGTATAGGAAATTTTGGAGGAGGAATAGCAATTTTGGCCATGGGTGGCTGTGTAGGAGGGACAGTTCTTTTCCATGGGAAGGCAGGCACTGAGCCCCAGTGTTTGAAGGCAGGTGAGAGCCAGCTCACAGAAAGACAAGAACAGCCAGACTTGTTGGTAATGGCAGCTTTTGTATGGGAGCAATCCATGGATATTGGGATTCTGGATGGGGAATCCCACTTTGGCCATGGAATTTTGGATAACAATGGCCGTTCTTTTCAATTTGAAGGATAGCCCAAAGTTCTGGTGTTTCAGGGGCTCATGAAAAGAGACCCTTGACATGCCAAGGGCAGTTGGACCAGTCAGGCCAAGCCATCCAGACCTGTTACCTGTTCCCCTGGATCCGTGGGACCCTGCAGTGCCATAGCATCCCCTTGTTCCCACAGGGCCCTGTAATGTCACAATGGTAGTGTCATATTGGATCCAAATGTGTCACACTGGCCTCGTTTTCGTGGGACTCCATAGTGTCACAATGGTCCCTTGTTTCCATGAAGCCTTGCAGTGTCACAGGGGTCTCCTTGGTGCCGCAATATCACAATGGACACGGTTCCATGGGGACTCAAAAAGGCAGAAGGGTCTCCTTGGTTCCACAAGGCCCTGCAGAACCCCTTGATAAAACAAGGCCTCAAAGTTTCATCGTGGCCTCCAGGATTCCATGAGGCCCTGCAATGTCACAATGGACTTTTGATTCCATGGGGTCCTGCAGTGTTACAGGAATCCTTAGATCCATGGGTCCCTGTAGTGCCACAGTGGAATCCTTGGTTCCATGGGGCCGCAAAGTGTCACAGTGCCCCCCTGGTTCAATGAGGCCTGAAATGCCTTAAGATTTTAGCTTTATATTTTCAAAAATTTTACTGCATTATTGCATAACTCTAAACTCCATAGAAAGTGTTACTTAACTATCTTCACATTTTGCTCAGACAAAACAATTCCTCTGAAACTCAAGGTCACCCTACAGCCTCCAGCTCCAAAAAAAAAAAACAAAATTGAATTGGTGGGGAGTGGGGGGAGCGAACTGGGGGAATATGGCTTCGTTACCTGAAGCTGTGATTGGAGGATTTACTCTGATATGCAAACATATATCTGTCTGAAAAATTAATGACCACTGTCCATCTTGGAAGCCCCTGAGAAGCTTTTGACTGCCCAAGGTGTATCTACTGAAGGCCTTTAATAAATACCCACTTTATTCTCTTAACCTTGTCTGGCCTCTGTTCTAGGTAGCCACTCTAAGGCATCACCTGTAGTGTCACAATAGTCACCATGATTCCATGAGGCCCTGCCGTGTCAAAAACAGAGCATTGATTCCATGAGACCCCACAGTGCCACCATGGTCCCCTTGGTTCCAAAATGCCCTAAAATGCCAAAACAGCCCTTTGGTTTCACAAAGCCTCAAAGTGTAAAAATGGCCTCCATGGTTTCATGAGGCCATGTTGTGCCACAATGGACCCCTGGCTCCATGATGCCCCAAAGTATCACAATGGACCCCTTGAAATTGCAGTGTGAGAATGCCCCTTTGGTCCCTTGCAGCCCACAGTGTCACTCTTATGCCCTTGGTTCCATGAGGCCCTGCAGTGCCACAATGGTCCTTTGGTTCCATGGTGCCCCATAGTGTAAAAATAGTCTCCTTGGTTCCACGGTGTCAGAATGGTGCCTTCATCCCATGGAGCCCCACACTGTCACTGTGGTCCCCTTGATTCCATGAGGCCCTGCCTTGCTACAGTGGCCCCAATGGCTACAACGGTCTGCAGTGAGTCTCTCTACAACTACCTGAAGAGAGCTTGTGGTCAGGTGGGGATCGATCTCTTCTCCCAGACCACTACTGACAGAACGAGGAGAAACAGTCTTAAGATGCTCCAGAAAAAGTTAAGGTTTGATGTTAGGAAAGAATTCTTCACTGAAAGAGTTATTGGGCACTGGAATCTTCTGCCCAGGGAGGTGGTAGAGTCACCATCCCTGGAGGCGTTTAAAAAAAGACTGGATGTGGCACTCAGATCCATGGTTTAGTTGATGAGGTGATGTTAGGTCATAGGTTGGACTTGGTGATCTGAAAGGTCTTTTCCAACCTTGTTCATTCAGTGATTCTGTGTCATAATTGTCACTATTGTTCCATGAGGCCCTCCAATGTCACAATGGACCTTTGGTTTCATGAGTTCCCAGAGAAACAATGGACTTCTGGTTCCATGAGCTTTCATACTCTCAGCAATAGTTCTGCAGTGTCACCATGGACCCTTTGTTCCACGAGTTTCTATAGTACAGCATGGTCACCTTGGTTCCGTGAGGTTCCGCGGTGTCACAATGGATTCCTTGGCTCTGTGAGGCCCTGCAGGGTCACAATGCACCCATGGTTGCCGGACGTTCCATATTGTCACCATGGCCTCCTTGGATCTGCAGTGTCACAAGTGACCATACATTCGATGTAACCCCACTCTCTCAAAATGGATTTTGGTTCCCTGAGTTCTCACAGTGACAAAGGGCCTCTTTGTTCCTTGAGGTTCCATAGTGCAACAGTTGACTCCTTGGCTCTGCTGTAACCAAATCTCAGAAATATCAGAACAAGACTCCTTAAAATTAATTGTTTTTCACTAATTTTTTTTCAAGCCTCAGGTCGAATGTGGGATAACTCCTAACCTTACATGGACATGTGATTCTACAATGGTGTTGCTTATACTCAGTCACTACATGTCTCTTACAATTTACCAGTTTCGATAATTCCCACACCAAGTTCCCAGGTTCAGTGGTTGTTTTTTCTATCACTGCATCCTTGAGCCAGATGTCTTCTTATTCTCTTCCGAGCAGCCTTGCAGGGAAAGCAGTATATGCATGCATGATTCCAGTGCTAAAATTTCATAGGCACGGTAAAAATTGAATCAACCCTTTTGGTATGAAGGCCAAGGCTTTGTGTGGCCAGGCAGAGGCAGGAAGGACGCAGAGCTGTCAGCAAAGGAAGGGGCCAGCCAGGTGGGGCAGCCGGGGGATGCCGACAGCCTGCAGGGACAGAGGCGCAGGGCATGGACACCGTAGGACAGCCTGGGCTGCAGAGGGCACAGGGATGGGCAGCAGCTGAAAGGCCCTGCCAGAGCCAACTCCTGCAGCACTTGGGCCATGGCTGCTGGCCCTGGGCCCTTGGCCAGCAGGGGACAAGTGAGCCTTGCTGTGCTGGGGCCTCATTGCCTCCTTGTCCCTGCTCAGCAGCCTGGCAGGGGCCGCCCCATGGTCCTGCCCTTGGCATTGCACATCCCCAGAGCCCAGTGCCCCAGGAAGAGCCCTGAGCAATGAGGGAGGCACAGGATGTGCCTTGCCAGGGGCTGGAGCTCAGGTCTTGGCCCTTTGCATTCCTGAAACACATCCAGATTTGCTGAGCATCAGAGACACCTTTCCCTTGTTTGTTCCTCCCCTATCATCAGTGCTAGCAGTGTTCTGCTCTAACTGGAACCTGGGTGTTGAAATTTGAAATCCAAGGAATTTTTAGAACACTGGGTGTGTAATCCAAAGCTTAGAATGAAATGCAGTTAAGTAGAGATAGGTTTTGCTTTAGGATTTAAGATATAGAAAAAATAAACAGCTTTAGTTACAAACGTAACAAGAAGTTTTAGAGTGCAGCATTGTGAGTTTCTGTATTGTAATATAATTGTCCAAGAAAGTTCACACTGTAGTATGAGTCAAGAAGACAAAATATCTTAGTATTGAATTAGAACATAAATATCTCTGTTGACAGTGTTTTATTTTTTAATTAATCCTTAAAGACCTTGTAACCATAATTCTTGTGACTTCTGAGCCATGTTGTGAATCTCTGTAAGATAAACTTACCCTTTCTGCCTGGATCAAAAATTAAAAAAACAAAAACCACACTTTTGAAAGCAACTCAAAAGTCTCATCTCTCTGCTTCATTTGGAAAAAGAAAAAATCCCCACCAAAAAATGTAACATAAAAGCAATAAGCCCACTATTAAAAAATATATCATAAAAAACAGTAAACCCACAATTTTAAAATACAATATATAAACAATAAACCTGCACCTGGGGACACTTGCTCAGCCATGTCCCTCAGTGGGATCCATCAGACCTTCAGGACCTTCAGAACTTTGGACCTTGAATCTGACTGAGTTCTTGAGAGGTTTCTTTTCCTCCTTTACCCTATTTTTTCCCAACCTGACATCACTGTCACCAATTTTCTGGTCTAATTCATCCCTTGGGAAACCCTCTCCTTCATGTTTATCAGTGGGACTCACTAAACAAAAGAGAAACTTTGGAGTTTGAATCTGACTTTGAATTCTTGAGAGGTTTCTTCAACTCTTTCTCAGGGACTGATGTCCAGGGACTCAGCCCCAACACCTGAGAGGGTCATTAAAGACCCTGTGCTGTGTCTGTGCTGCTGAGCTGGGCCAGGCTCCTGGAAAGGGCAGCCCTGCAGAGAGACAGAGAATATTTCCAAAATATTATTTAGAGCTCCTTGGCAGCACCAAATGCACACTGGGGCTCATTGGGATCAAGTCCTAACAAACAATGGCTCTGCTTTGATTTCCCCCTGGTCCAGTGCAGTTCATTACCACGGTTTCAACTTCAGTTATGGAGAAATATTTCAAAAAGCTTCTTAGAAATATCCATTCCTATTTTAAAGGGTGTATTTTATTACTGTTCTCATCAGAGCAGAGATGATTGCAGAGTTCTCTGATTGAAATTGATCCAGGGTCTCTTCTCAGGATGTCTGGCCTGCTCAGAGAAGCTGTGCCTTGAGGTCTGACCCAGTGTGGGCAGCCTTGCTCCACATTCCCCAGCCCCATCCTGTCTGCCCTCACTCAGCTGGGACCTGCTTTGCTTGGAGAACTGGCTACACTCAGGAAAAGAGACATCTCTCCTTTTTTTTGTTTGATTTTTTTGGTTGTTGTTATTTTGGGGTTTTTTTGTTATTTTGTTTCTTTGCTTGTTCGTTTGTTTGTTTGTTTTGTTTTTTAATTTTTGAACAATGGAAAACTTGTAATGTTCGCCACTGATAACAGACACACTCCTCAGGTGTGTGCCAGCCCAAGATGCCACCAAAGCCACTGCAGAGCTGCCCTGGGCCAGCTGTGAGGGTGGATCATCATCCCAACCTGCACTGGGCCACTGCCAGGGCCTGTGGCCATGGACACTGCACTGACCCCACTGCTGGGTTTGGGTGCCACGTGAGAAGTTCAAGTTTCCTTGGAAACACTGGGGAGGACTGGGACATACTGGGAACACTGGAAACTCTGTGGGAGACACTGGGACATACTGGGAGTGATACTGGAGTGGACTGGGCCATACTGGGAAACAGTGGGAACTCTATGGGAGACACTGGCATATACTGGGTGTGATACTGGGGAGGACAGGGACAGCCTGGAAACACGGGGAATGCTGGGGGTGGGGGGAATCTGGGTGGACTGGGATGGACTCTGGGGGTGCACAGAGAGACATTGGGACATACTGGGACATACTGGGAGTGATACTGAACAATACTGGGGCAATCTGGGGATACTGTGAGTGAAACGGGGGGATACTGGGACAAACTGGGAACACTGTGGGGAAGACTGGGAGACATTGGGGTGTACTACGGATGATGCCGGAAGAAACTGGAAGGGAATAGGAATGAACTCAGGTTTATTGGGAGGGACTGAGGTGTACTCCGAGGGCATGTAGGGGCACTGGAATTGCGCTGGGCTGCATCGGGGATGAACTGGTCTTTCCTGGGAGAGACTGGAGGGGCACTGGAAATGGATTGGGCTGTATTGGGGAATGACTGAGATGGCCTGAGCGGGACTGGAGGGGTTGAATGGGCTGCTCCTGCCTCTGCCCATCACTGCCCACAGCCAATCAGCGCCAGGGATCGGGGACTCAGGGGCGGTGCCTGGGGTCGGCGCCATCTTTTCTTTTTGGCTACAACTCCCATCATGCCCCACAGCCCGATTTAGCCCCATTGGAGCTGGGACTACAACACCCGTCATGCCCCGTGCCCCACAGAACCCCTGATATCGGCCTTTCACATGTTCCATAAGTGTCCCCCAGACCCTCCAGGATTCATAAGTGCCCCCTCAGAGCCCATTTAGGACCACCTCAAAAGAGTCCACAAATCCTCTGAATACTCCAAACCTCATGGATGCCCATTACAGCCACTTCTGGGAATTCATCTCCTCTCATCCCCAGCAGCTTCAGAGTCCCTCATAACACATTTCCGCTCCTAAAACTCCTGCCGTGCCCCGCGCCCTAAAGAGCCCAATTAGAGCTCCCCAAGCTCCCCGCAGGTGCTCCCGAACCATACACGTTCCCCCCTGAGGACCTCTAGTCACAGCTCTGATGCAAAAGTGCCCCCCAAGTGCTTTCCTGGACCCCAAAACACCCGATTCGAGCCACTTCTGGGACTACAGCTCCCATCATGCTCCACTGTTCCTGTAGAGCGCCATTCCAGCCTTGACTTCATGTCCCGTCATGCACTGCGCCACACCGAGAGACATTGCAGCTGTGCCGAGAACTCCTGTGATGCTCTGCGGTTCCATTAAACCGTATTATTCCTGCACCTACAACTCCCATCATTTCCCGCACCCCAGAGAGCCCCATCAGAGCCCCCAAGTGCCCGCCTGGAGCCCAAAGGGCCCCAGATTCCCCTTCCTGACCTCCAGGTGCCCCCCTGCAATTCCAGTTGCCACTTCGATGCCCAGATTTTCTCTCAGGATCCCTAAGTACTACTTCAGTACCCTCTCAATGCCCCTAAGTGTCCTTCTGACCCTCAACTTATTTCCTAATTCCATCCCCAGAACCAAAACTGCCCCAAATGTGCCCCAGAAATGTCTCCATGTACTGCAAAGCGGCCCTTTTTACCATGTGTGAGAAAATGATTAAAAAGCATATAAAAGGACTAATAAAAAGACTAATTAGCATGAAAAAGAAAAAATCTATAGCCAATAGTGGTCAATTAATTAATGAAGCAATGACCAATAATTTTTTTGGTTACTTAAAATGTATAGAGTTTTTAATATTAATATTAAAAAAGTGTAATAAAAATAATATTATTTAAAATATATAAATATATATATATAACATTTTTTTAAATTCTATTTTAATTATAAAGAAAATCCAGTAATTTTCTTTAATGTTTTAGGATGTCACTCCGAAAAGGTGGGTGATGTCAAACATGGTGGGGTTGGGGTGGAAGAGCAGGTCATCCAAATAGGGCCAGCCCTCAAGGGGCTCATTCTTCTCTGTGCCCAGACCTCTTAAGGAGACATCCAGCATCAACATCACCTGGGGAATGCTTCTAACAGCTTTTCTCTTAACTAGAAATTTAAAAAATACCCCCTTGAATTAAATAAGAGAAATCATGAGGTGAACTTGGAAATCTTCCTCCTTAACAGAACTCCAAACTGACTCCAGTGAGGTGCACAAGCCCTGGAGACGTGAAGACTATTGAAGGAAGACAAGGACCTCCTGAGGGCTTTCTGTATTTTACACACCCATCTTGCTGTCCCCCCAGCATTTCTCAGCCCAGCATTTCTGTGCCCTCCCTGGGCTCCCTGCACCCAGCGCTGCTGGCTCTTGGCACACAGAGCCATGGCATGGCCCAGCCTCACGCTGGGACACCTTGGCCATCAACATTCTGCCATGGGAGGGACTTTTCTGTTTCCTCACCTCCAGGCTGAACCTTCCAGGCTGCACTTTGGGGAAGTTTCCTTCTCTTCCCACTCCCAAGGAAAGCTCTGTCTCCTGCTGTTCAAAAACAGAGAAGGGTTGGTGGGAGATGTGGTCGTCAGACGCTCTTTGGGGTACAGTGACCATGAAATTATTGGGTTTTTAAATATTTTGTGAAAGAAGGAGGGGCATCAACAAAACATCTACACTGGACTTCGAGCAGACTTGGGCCTCTTTAGGATGCAGATTTGGAGAGTGCCTTTGGACATAGCCTTTAATAACAACAGGGTTCAGGAAAGATGAAAACACGTCAAGAAAGAAATCTTGAAGGTGGATGAGCAGCCTATCCTGTGCATGGAAAGCTGAGGAAAACTGAATGGCAAAAAGCTGGCCTGGATGGGCTTGGAGATTTTGTGGGAAATCAGGGGGAAAATGAGGGTGCATCACCTTTAGACAGAGGGGCAGGACACTCAGGAAATGTTTAAGAATGTCTCTAAGTCATGCAGAAAGAAAATTAGAGAGGCAAAATCTCAATTAGGACCCTGCCACTTCTGTGAAGGATAATAAAAATTATTTCCTCAATACATTAATGGCAAAAGGAGGAATAAGAAAAACATCCTCTCCTTATTGCAGGGGGTATGGTTACCAAAGATGAGGAAAAGCTGAGGTACATAACCCCTTTGTTGCCTCAGTTTTCATCAATAAGACAGGTTGTCATGCTGACGTGTTCTCCTGAGCGGTTAGATGGGGACAGGGAGCAGGATAGACCCCTGTAATCCAGGAGGAAGCAGCTGGGGACCTGCTGAGCCACTCAGATGCTCACAGGTGTCTCTGGCACCAGAGGGGATACATCCGAGGGGATGAGGGAGCTGCTGGATGAGCTCCCCAAGCTGCTCTCCATCATTTACCAACAGTCCTGGCTCACCAAGGAGGTCCCAGAGAACTGGAGGTGCCAATGTGAGCCCATCCCCAAGAAGGGCTGGAATGAGGATCTGGGGAACTCCAGGTCTGTCACCCTGACCTGGGTGCCCAGCAAGGTGATGGAACAGATCACCTTGAGTGCCATCACAGGGCACCACAGGATGGGTGAGGGATCAGAGCCAGCCAGTGTGGATTTCAATATCTGCATTGATGATCTGCATGAGTCCATCTTCGGCAAATTTGGAGATGACACCAAGCTGGGTGTGAGTGTGGATCTGCTGGAGGGTAGGAGGGTTCTGCAGAGGGACCTGGACAGGCTGGATCCAGGGCCCAAATCCAATAAGGTGAGGTTTAACAAGACTGAGTTCTGGGTCCTGCACTTTGGCCACAAGAACCCCTGCAGTGCTGCAGGCTGGGGACAGAGTGGCAGGACAGTGGCCAGGCAGAAAGGGACGTGGGGGCACTGATGGACAGCAGGCTGGACATGAGCCAGCAGTGTGCCCAGGTGGGCAAGAAGGTCAATGGCTCCTGGCCTAGGTCAGGAGTGGTGTGGCCAGCAGGACCAGAGCAGTCCTTGACACTGGTGAGGCAGCACCTCGAGTGCTTTGTCCAGTTTTGGGCCCCCCAATTTAGGAAGGACACGGAGGGGCTGGAGCATGACCAGAGAAGGGCAACAAGGCTGGTGAGGGGTCTGGAACACAAGTCCTGTGAAGAGTGGCTGAGGGAGCTGGAGCTGTTTATCCTGGAGAAAAGTAGACTCAGAGGTGACCTTATCACTCTCTAGAACCTCCTGAAATGTGGTTGTGGTCAGGTGGGGGTTGGTCTCTTTCACCAGGCAACAACTGACAGAGTGAGAGAACTCAGTCATTAGCTGTGCCAAGGAAAATATAGGTTGGATATTAGGAAAATGTTTTTTACAGACAGGATGATAAAGTACTGGAATAGTCTGCCCTAGAGTTGGTGAAGACACCATCCCTGGATGTGTCTAAAAAAGAGACTGGATATGGCACTCGGTGCCATATGAAAGTGTTAGGCAGGGGTTGGACTTGATGATCTTGATCTTCCAACCTAGTGATTCTGTGATTCTGTTAATTCTCTGAGTCTTTCAGCTGAATTCTCTGTCCCTGTCCTTTCCCTGGGTCTCCGTGCAGATGGAAGCTGCTGGTGCCATTCTCTCATCTTTAACTCCTAATCTGAATGCAGACAGATGTTCCCAGGTGTGTTAAGCAGGTGTTGCTCAATGTTTATCTGGAATTTTTTTATTCTCATGGCACCAGGAAGACCCTTGTGACACTGTGGAAACTCATGGAACCAAAAAGCCATTGAGACATTGGGGCAGGATGGTACCGAGGAGACCATTGTGATCCTGCAGATCCAAGGACACCATGGTGACACTATGGAAACTCATGGAACCATGGGCATTGTGACACAGCAGGGCCTTGTGGAACCAAGGAGTGAATAATGACTCGACCAAACCTCATAGAACCAAAGGGCCATTGTGACACTTCAGAGCCTTGTGGACCAAGGGATCCACAGTGACACTGTGGGGTCCATGGAACCAAGGGGCCATGGTGACACTGTTGAGGCTCATTGACCAATGGTCCATGGTGACACTGCAGGGCAGTATGGAATCATGGAGACCATTGTGACACTACACAGTGTCACGGCAGCAAGGGGCCATTGTGACACTGTGGGGCCTTGTGGGACCAAAGGGCAGTTGTGGTACCATGGAAATTGTGGCAACTGTGGCACCATGGAACCAAGGAGTCCATTGTGACACTACAGGACCCCATGGAACTAAGGATTCATGGAACAGTGTGGGACACATGGAACCGATGGGCCATTGTCACACTGTGGGGTCTCATGGAATTAAAGAGACCTTTGTGACACTGCAGGGCTTCATGGAATGAAGGGACAGTTGTGACACTGTGGGACCCCATGGAACAAAAAGCTAATTGTGACACTGCAGGGCTTTGTGGAGCCCAGGGACTGATGTGACACTGTGTGGCAGCATGGAGCCAAGGTGAGCATTGTGATACAGAACCTAATGGAATTGTTGCAAATGACACAAATTTCAATTTATTTTTTTTATGTAACTTCAGTCAGGGATTTGTTTGTCTTTATCTAGAAGGAGGGGAATCGAAGTTTCCCTCCAAAATACTTTGTACACCGAGGTTTGGTGAGGCCTGATGAGTTTAATATCTACAGATTGGGAGTAGCCAGAAGATACACAGGAGGTAAATTGATATTAACAAACACCACACCCAGTGTGGTTGGAGGCACCTGGTCTGGGAAAGGATTGGTAAAGACAATCAAAGAATGAGGATATAATTCTCTTCAAAGGCAAAAAAAATCAACCACCAATAGGAAACTGAATATTAAAAATTGTGTAATCTAAGGTCAATGAATGTGAATTTCTTTGGGTTTCTCTGTATAAATATGTGAAAAGCCTAGTAAAGAACCATGTGTGGTGGAATGATTTTCACTGCACAATCTGGGCATGTGTGGGTGGAATGATTTCTATTGCACATGCTGGCCACAAAAACATCCTGGCCAGAAGAAAGTAATGCCTATATACTCTAACAATGAGAAGATATTGTTGGGGAGTTTCTTTTTTTCATACAGTTTCAATTTTAGTTCCACTGAGGTTCATCACCGACACAGGCTCCTCCTGGACTCCTTGGAGGAGAGAATTGGAGGCACTGATTGCACAAAGCTCTCAGAGACTCCAAGGCAAGAGCAAACCAAAGACCTCAAAAACACCTGGAATCCCTGGGAACATGAAGGAGCCCCCCAGGGCCATTCCTGACCAAGGCTCCCCAGGGACTGGTCCCAGCAGATCCCTGAGGCCACTGGGATGTGAGGGGGATGCTGAGGGCAGGACAAGGGGTGACAGTGCCCAGCCTTGCTGAGGCTGTGCCAGGAGGCCCCAGTGGCTCAGGACAAGGTGTCTCCTCCCAGCCCTTGGTGGCACAGAGGCTGCTGTGCCCTGGGAACCAAGACTTGCCTTCTTTTTGTCCCCACCTGTCATCTGTGCCTCCAATTTCCTGCGCTAACTGAACCTGGGGACACTTTCTCAGCTGTGTCCCTCAGTGAGACCCATGAATATTATCAGAAACTTTGGAGTTTGATTATTATTCAGGTCTTGAGAGGTTTCCTAAAAAAGCCTGGCTTTACCTTGATTTCCCTCTGGTCTGCTGCAGTTCTTCAGGAATGGTTTCAACTCCAATTATAGAGAAATACTTCAAAGAGCTTCTGAGAAATACACATCCTAATTTTGAAGGTTTTATTTTATACTGCTGTCTTTTGAGCAGACGTGATTTCATCATTCTCCGATTGATATTGATCTAGAGTCTCTCCTCAGGAGGTCTGGCCTGCTCAGGGAAGCTGTGCCTTGAGGTCTGACCCAGTGTGGACAACCTTGCTCCACATTCCCTAACCCTATCCTGTCCAACCTCATTCACCTGGGACCTGCTTTGCTTGCAGAGTTACCTGTACTCAGGGAAAGAGAACTTTTCCTTTTTTTTTCTTAAAACAATCTAAAACTCCTAAATTTCCCCACTGAAAACAGACACATCTCTCAGGTGTGTGCCAGCCCAAGGTGCCACCAAGGAGGTTCAGTGCCAGGGATCGGTGCTTTGGGGTGGTGCCTGGAGTTGGCGCCATCTTTCCTTTCTGCCTCTAACTCCCATCATGCCCCGTGACCCCATTGAGCCCCTTTGGAGCTGGGACTGCAATGCCTGTCATTGCCTGCGCTCCACAGAACCCCCGGTATCCCCCCACTTGCCCCGTCAGTGTCCCCCAGACTCTCCAGGATCCCTACATGCCCTCTCAATGCCCATTCTGGACCCCCCCAAAAGCATCCAAGGATCTCCTGAATGCTCCCAACTCACAGATGCCCGTTACAGCCACTTCTGGGAATTCATCTTGGGCTTTAATTATTACATCATGATCTTGCTCTTCTATATTTTCCCATTTTGGTAATATTTTGGTCAGTTTCCAATGATTGTTCCCTAGTGCTAAAAAAGAAGATTGCAAAGGCTGCCATAATTTAACTAAATCACTTCCCATCATAGTCAATTTGTTCATTAACACCTCCGAATCCATTGTGTTTAAAACTCCCAATCCTGTTCCTAATATCCCAGTGAGATCTCTCTTTTTCTTAAAACTAGGGGGCATACGGTTTTGAAGCCAAGTAGTGCATTCCATAAAAGGAGATTTGAGAAATGGGGCACATTCTGGTCAAATGGCAGAAGCATTTACCTGCATTCCCATTTCTACTCGCTTCAGAGACCATTCTGGGTTAGTTAGCAGTCTCTGAATTCCTGTTTTCTTGATAGCATATGGTCCAATTTTAGTAATTGTGGGAATTATAGGTTGTTCCTTTTTCTTTGAAATAATTGGAGTCTGGATCATTACAGCCCTCTCTGACACTGGTGGGGTTGATTTGCCTTTGATTTTGTGAAACTCGATGCAATATTGAGTGACGTCAAAATCAAGATCAAACCCTTTTGCTGCACATCCTTCAATTTTAAGTCTAAATTCAGGACACGTGGTCAAGCATTTGTCACAGCATGCAGGACCAACTTGGATGAGTTCCATGGGTGGATGGTGAGCCTCATGGAACCCATCTTGTACGAATGCATATTCACATCCCCAAACATTCCTTTCTTCCCGCATACTTGCATTCGTGACCCTTAACATTTTGCTTAAAGCCCTACGAGAGTAGGGATCATAAGCTTTCCCTTGGCATTGATAAATCCCGGTTACATTGCACTGGTGTGGTGTTGCTTTGACTCTTATTATAGTCATGGCAATGACCACAAGGGCCACAACTGTTCGCATTATGTCCATGATAGCTGTAAGTTCATGACTCGCTGTCCTTGGTGAATTTCAGCTTCAGGTCTCCATTGCCTGGTGCAGTTTTCCAAATTTCTTCATGAGCCTTCTTCACTCAGGACTGATGGATCCAAGCCTTCTGTTCTTTGATCTTGACTGCCATGAAGGTGGTGAGGAGTACCTGCAATGATCCTTCCCACTGTGGTTCCAAAGTTTTCTTTGCAAAAGATTTAAGATATATATAATCCCCAGGTTGTACATCATGTACTGGCCCATCTAATTCTCTGCTTTCGGCCCCAGCCACATATTCTCCAATTTCTCTCTGGGACTCCAAAACATGGTATTATTTCTTGTAACATGCCTTGGTCACCTCTCGTGTCTTAGCTCTCCGGGTAGGGAAGGCTTCTGGCCACCCTGAAAAGGTATCTGTTAACATTAATAGGTAATGATACCCCCCCCTTTCCTGGGCAATTCCGTAAAATCAATTTGCCATTGCTGCCCAGGTCCACAGCCTTTCCCAATTTGTCCAACTTTAGGCTTTGGAAAGTTTATAGGATTTGTTCAGAGGCAAAGACCACACTGACGAGTTACTTGTGTTACTGTGCCTTGTAATTTTCTAGCCAGAATTCTGTCCTTTAAATAATTGTATAGGGCGTCCATTCCCCAATGTTTTCTCATGTTCTTTTAGTACTAGTGACCACAACAAGTAAGAAGGTACTACAGCTTTTCCTTCTTTGGTTACAGCCCACCCTTCCTGATTATAAATTGCTTCTTCTTCCTTAATAAGTTTTTTTATCCTTTTTGTTATATACTGGCTTATCTTAAATAGAGATCTTTCCATCTGGAATTAATGCTGCCTCGACTATTTCATTGGGTACCTCACCTTTGGCTGCGTCTTTTGCCTCTCAGTCTGCCAGCATATTTCCTTCTTCCAATTCTGAGCTTACTTTTTGGTGTCCCTTGATGTGCATAATAGCTACCTTTTCAGGTAACTGAACTGCATCTAATAGTTTCAGTATTTCTTGTGCATGTTTAATATTTTTCCCTTGTGAGTTTAGCAGTTCTCTTTCTTTCCAAATAGCTCCATGTGCATGAACCACTCCAAATGCATATCTTGAGTCTGTATAAATGTTGATTTTTTTTTCCTTTTGCCAGCTCTAAGGCCCAGGTTAAGGCGATTATTTCAGCTTTTTGTGCAGAGGTATTTGTTGGCAATGGTCCAGACTCTATTACCTCTCTGCTTGTGGTAACTGCATACCCAGCATGTCTTTTTCCACTGATGATATAGCTGCTCCCATCAGTGAACCAGCTCTCAGCGTCCTCGAGCGATGTCCTTCAGATCCAGGCAACTGGAGTAGGTGGCTTCAATGGTCTCCAGGCAGTCAGGGATCACTGGTTTTCCCATACTCCTGATCTGGAAGTCCCAGGGCTGGAGCTGACATAAGAGCCTTCTTTAGTTTGTTGAAGGCTCGTGTTGCTTCTGTTGTCCACTGAAGATCCCTGCTCCCTTTCCGTGATTAAGGCATACAGGGTTTAATGAACAATCCATAGTTATAAATCCACAGTCTGCACCACCCTGTCATGCCTAGAAAGGTTCTCAGTTCTTTTACTGTCTGGGGTTTTGGGGTTTGGCATATTGCTTCCTTACGGTCTTGCCCCAAGGTCCTTTGTCCAGCACTCACTTCATAGCCCAGGTAAATCACTGTTTGTTTCACCATCTGGGCTTTCTTTTGGGATACCCGATACCCCTGCAGGCCCAAAAAGTTTAGGAGGCTTACCGTCCAATCCACACACGCCTCTTGGGTCTGGGTGGCTATTAAGAGGTCATCCACATACTGAAGCAGCTGTCCTTCTCCTGGTGGGGGTTCCCAAGACTCCAAATCCTTTGCCAGCTGTTCTCCAAATATGGTAGGGGAGTTCTTGAACCCCTGGAGTAGTACACACCATGTGAGCTGAGTTTTACATCCAGTTTTGGGATTCTCCCATTCAAATGCAAAAATTTTCTGGCTGGCTTCATGGAGAGGGAGGCAAAAGAAAGCATCCTTCAAATCTAAAAGAGTAAACCAGGTTAGTTCAGGTGTTAAAAGAGTTAACAAAGTGTAGGGGGTTAGCAATTACTGGGTATAAATCCTCAGTTATCTTATTAACAGCTCTTAAATCTTGTACTAACCTGTATGATCCATCAGGCTTTTTCAGGGGCAAAATAGGAGTGTTAAAATAGGATTGACACTCTTTTAATAGTCCTATTTGCAAAAAGTTTTCAATGATTGGGCTAATTCCTTCTCTGTCTTCCCTTTTCAAGGGATATTGTTTGGCCCTTACCGATTGTTCTCCTTCTTTAAGTTGGATCTGTACTGGTGGAGCATTCTTTGCCCTCCCTGGTATATTAGAGGCCCACACTCCAGGGAACACCTGATCTTTTATTTTCTTAATAATTTCTTCTTCATTTTCAACTTCAACTTTTTTGATTATTAGCATTAAACTTAACAATTCTACATGTTGTTGATCTTTTACCTCCAAACTAATTTCCCCATTTTTAAATATTATCACTGCTTCCAGCTGCTCTAGCAGATCCCTGCCTAAAAGTGCAGATGGAGCATTAAGCATATAAAAAAATCGATTAATTCCCCACTGTTTCCCCAATTTATACTTTAATGGTTTACAAAAGTATGCTTTTTCAGGTCGGCCAGTCGCCCTTTCACATTTTTTGTATTATTGCTACTAGTTTCTTTGTCCCTGGTTTACACCCCTCTTCTCGATTGCTGGAAACTCTCCATACCTCATTTAGCAAAGTCTCCAAGTTCTGACTTGCTGGGCCTCACATCTTCTGGAGCTTTCACCTGATGTCACTTGTAGATTGCCCTAAAAACAAGTTTACCAATTGTTGTATTCCCTCATCAGATTCAGGATCCCGGGTGGTGTGTCGACGCATTGCCTCTCGCACCTGGTCTAGAAATTCAGAAGGAGTTTGAGAGGAATTTTGTTTAACAGCATAAACATAAAATAGCATAACATAAAATAGGGTGCATACAGTCGGGTTGGCTCTTGTGTTTCAGGAATTGGGGGTGGTTTAATTTTTTTGTCTCTTCTTCTTGAGTTTTCATACAATAAACTTTGTTAGGATGTGTACACCTTTGATTTATTGAGCATGTGCTGCAACACTTCTTGGGTTTTTCTTTATTAGCTTTATTATCTTTCTTGAGGGCCAACACTGAAGAGTCAGAGGGTGGTCTAATTCCACAAGCCCTTTGCCACTCAGGGTGATTCCTAACGATGAAAAACATGTCAGCATAAGTAACTTCATGCCATTTCTGCTCACACCTAAGGAAAAGCATCAGCTGTAACAAAGTGTTATAGTCCAACGTCCCTGATGGGGTCTACTTTGCCCCCTCCTCAAGTTCATAAAGTGGCCACCACTGTGTGCACAACTTAATAAGCTCTCTTTTAGTTTCTGTATCCTTATGATCCACCAGCTCTTTCCAATATGCCAAAACACATCCTAAAGGACTACCTTTAGGAGCCCCTTTGCTTTTACTTGCCCCCATACTGAAAATTTTTTCCTCTTAATGCCTTTTAACCTTATCCCAGCTCTGGAGCTTCACCTGGCAGTAACTTGGTACAAAGATCTTCCACTTATACACTTGTCTGACCCACAATTCTCAACAAACTACACAATGAAACACAACTCAGGGGTCACAGTCACAGCCCTCCCTTGGACAGGGAAGTTCTTTTATCCTGGGATCCCCCTCCCTGGATCAGTGCTCCCAGAAGCATTGCCCTGGTGATGTTGATGCTGGATGTCTCCTTAAGAGGTCTGGGCACAGAGAAGAATGAGCGCCTTGAGGGCTGGCCCTATTTGGACAACCTGCTCTTCCACCCCAACCTCACCATGTCTGACATCACCCACCTTTTCGGAGTGACATCCTAAAATATTAAAGAAAATTACTGGATTTTCTTTATAATTAATTAATATATATAATAAATATATATATAATAAAATAATTAAAATAGATTTCTTAAAAAAAGGTATATATGTATTTTTAATATTTATAATATTATTATTTTATTGCCTTTTTTTAAATATTCATATTAAAAACTCTATACATTTTTAGCAACCGAAAAAATTATTGGTCATTGCTTCATTAATTAATTGACCACTATTGGCTATAGATTTCTTCCTTTCCATGGTAATTAGTCTTTTTATTAGTCCTTTTGTATTCTTTTTAATAATTTTCTCACACATGGTAAAAAGGGCCACTTTGGGGTACATGGAGACATTTCTGGGTCACATTTGGGGCTGTTTTGGGTCTGGGGATGGAATTTGAAAGGAAGTTGAGGGTCAGAAGGACACTTAGGGGCATTGAGAGGGTACTGAAGTAGTACTCAGGTATCCTAAGAGAAAATCTGGGCAGTGGCAACTGGAATTCCAGGGGGGCACCTGGAGGTCAGGAAGGGGAATCTGGGGCCCTTTGGGGTCCAGGCAGGCACTTGGGGGCTCTGACGGGGCTCTCTGGGGTGCGGGAAATGATGGGAGTTGTAGGTGCAGGAATAATACGGTTTAATGGAACCACAGAGCATCACAGGAGTTCTCAGCACAGCTGCAATGTCTCTCGGTGTGGCGCAGTGCATGATGGGACATGAAGTCAAGGCTGGAATGGCGCTCTACAGGAACAGTGGAGCATGATGGGAGCTGTAGTCCCGGAAGTGGCTCGAATCGGGTGTTTTGAGGTCCAGGAAAGCACCTGGGGGGCACTTTTGCATCAGAGCTGTGACTAGAGGTCCTCAGGGGGGAACGTATATGTTTCGGGAGCACTTGGGGGGAGCTTGAGAGGCTCTAACTGGGCTCTTTAGGGTGTGGGGCATGGCAGGAGTTTTAGGGGTGGAAATGTGTTATGAGGGACTCTGAAGCTGCCGGGGATGAGAGGAAATGAATTCCCGGAAGTGGCTGTAATGGGCATCCATGAGGTTTGGAGTATTCAGAGGATTTGTGGACTCTTTTGAGGTGGTCCCAAATGGGCTCTGAGGGGGCACTTATGAATCCTGGAGGGTCTGGGGGACACTTATGGGACATGTGGAAGGCGGATACCAGGGGTTCTGTGGGGCACAGAGCATGACGGGTGTTGTAGTCCCAGCTCCAATGGGGCTAAATCGGGCTGTGGGGCATGATGGGAGTTGTAGGCAAAAAGAAAATATGGCACCGCCATCAGGCACTGCCCCTGAGTCCCCGATCCCTGGTGCTGATTGTCTGTGGGCAGTGATGGGCAGAAGTGGGAGCAGCACATTCAACCCCTCCAGTCCCTCCCAGGCCAGCCCAGTTATTCCCCAGTACAGCCCAGTACGTTCCCAGTGCCCCTCCAGTCCCTCCCAGTAAAGACCAGTTCATCCCCAATACAGCCCAGTGCAACCCCAGTGCCCCTACAGGCCCTCTGAGTACACCCCAGTCCCTCCCAATAAACCTGAGTTCATTCCTATTCCCTTCCAGTTTCTTCCAGTGTCATCCATAGTACACCCCATTGTCTCCCAGTCTTCCCCACAGTGTTCCCAGTTTGTCCCAGTATCCCCCAGTTTCACTCACAGTATCCCGTTTGCCCCAGTATTTTTCAGTATCACTCCCAGTATGTCCCAGTATGTCCCAATCTGTCTCTGTGCACCCCCAGAGTCCATCCCAGTCCACCCAGATTCCCCCACCCCCAGCATTCTCCGTGTTTCCAGGTTGTCCCAGTCCTCCCCAGTATCACACCCAGTATATGCCAGTGTCTCCCATAGAGTTCCCACTGTTTCCCAGTATGTCCCAGTCCACTCCAGTATCACTCCCACTATATCCCAGTGTCTCCCACAGAGTTTCCAGTGTTCCCAGTATTTCCCAGTCCTCCCCAGTGTTTCCAAGGAAACTTGAACTTCTCACGTGGCACCCAAACCCAGCAGTGGGGTCAGTGCAGTGTCCATGGCCACAGCCCCTGGCAGTGGCCCAGTGCAGGTTGGGATGATGATCCACCCTCACAGCTGGCCCAGGGCAGCTCTGCAGTGGCTTTGGTGGCACCTTGGGCTGGCACACACCTGAGGAGTGTGTCTGTTATCAGTGGGGAACATTACAAGTTTTCCATTGTTCAAAAATTAAAAACCAAACCAAACAAACAAACAAGCAAACAAACAAAATAACAAAAAAACCCCAAAATAACAACAACCAAAAAAAATCAAACAAAAAAAAGGAGAGATGTCTTTTTTCCTGAGTGCAGCCAGTTCTCCAAGCAAAGCAGGTCCCAGCTGAGTGAGGGCAGACAGGATGGGGCTGGGGAATGTGGAGCAAGGCTGCCCACACTGGGTCAGACCTCAAGGCACAGCTTCTCTGAGCAGGCCAAATCTCCTGAGAAGAGACCCTGGATCAATATCAATCAGAGAATGCTGCAATCATCTCTGCTCTGATGAGAACAGTAATAAAATACACCCTTTAAAACAGGAATGGATATTTCTAAGAAGCTTTT
>JAREIS010001298.1:0-38200 GCA_030060385.1 Muscicapa striata striata
AGACATCCTTCTAAATTCTTTCTCCAGACCCAAAACTGCTCTGAATGTGCCCCAGAAATGTCTCCTGGAGCCTGAAGTGGCCACCTTGACCCTGTCTGAGAAAAAGTTGATTATAAAGATGATGAAATGATTACAAATACTGAATTATCTTAAAGAGGGAAAAATAAATAACAAATAGAGCTTAATTAATTAATAAAGGGAATTGTGCTACTTAGAAACAATGACCAATTATTTGTTTGCTAATAATGCAAAGATTATTGGTATAATTATAAAAATTAGGTTAAAATGTATAGAATAGTAATATTATATCTCAGAAAAATAAAATTTTATTATTTAATAACATTTTTTAATAAAGAGAAATTTATGAGGGTTTTTTTAATATATTTTTTCTTGTCAGTCCCAGGTGGGAGATATCATGAGTTGATGAGGTTGGGGTGAAGAGCGGGTTGTCCAAACTGGGTCAGCCTGCAAGGGGCTCCATCTTCTCTGTTCCCAGACCTCCTAAGGAGACATCCTGCATCATGATCACCCGGAGAATGCTTCTATGAGCTCTTCTCTGAACTGGAAATTTAAAAACATACGTCCTTGAATAAAAGAATAGAAGTCATGAGGTGAACTTTGAATTTTTCCTCCAAACTGACTCCAGTGAGGTGGACAAGCTCTGAAGACTTGAAGACAAGTGAAGGAAGACAAGGACCTCCTGATGGCTTTCTGTATTTTAATGAGCCCTACGGAGGATTTGGGGCTCAGTATAGCACCCTCAGGCACTGAGAGAAGGTTGAAGAAGCTGCCCAAGGAGTCAGAAGCAAAACTCCAAGTCCCTTGGGGCATCACTGGCCCCACTGAGGGCAGGGACTGCCAAAGGCTCCCCAGGGACTGCTGAGAGCAGATCCTTGAGGCCAGGATTGCAGGAGCCAGAGGCTGTGAGCAGGGAACTGCAATGCTGAGCAAGGCCTGGGCTGGTTGGAGGCAGCAGAAAGGCCAAGGGCTGAGCCCAGGCCTGGCACAGCAGGGCCTGTCCCTCCCGGGGGGCTCGGGGCTGTTCCTGGGGCAGTGGGATGTGAGGGGCAGCAAGGACAAATGGCATCAACCTGCAAGCCCTGCCAGCCTGCTCAGGGAGGGCCGAGGCAGAAGCAAAGTGCAGCCCCTGCAAGGAAAGTTCCTTCTGTGGGGCCTGCAGAGGCCCTGCCCAGCCCAGGGCACAAAGGCCTGGGTGCCTCTGGCCCTGCCAGCCCTGCCCAGCCCTTGGCCATCTCTCCTGCAGGCTGTGCCCCTGTGCGTGCTGCTCCTCTGCCCTGGCCGGCTGCACACGCCCATCTCGCTGTCCCCCCAGCATTTCTCAGCCCAGCATTGCTGTGCCCTCCCTGGGCTCCCTGCACCCAGCGCTGCTGGCTCCTGGCACACAGAGCCATGGCATGGCCCAGCCTCACGCTGGGACACCTCGGCCACCAACATTCTGCCCTGAGAGGGACTTTTCTGTTTCCTCACCTCCAGACTGAACCTTCCAAGCTGCACTTTGGGGAGGTTTCCTTCTCTTCCCAGTCCCAAGGAAAGCTCTGTCTCCTGCTGTTCACAAAAAGAGAAGGGCTGTTGGGAGATATGATGGTCAGAGGCTGTTTTGGGTAGAGTGACCTTGAAATTATGGAATTTTTCAATATTCTGTGAAAGAACAAAGGGCATCAACAAAACTTCTATACTGGAGCAGCAGAGACCAGCCTTCAGCCTATTCAGGATGCAGATTTGGAGAGTACGAAATAAGGTACTGGTTATCTTAAGGGAAACAACATTTTAAAACTAAGGATTCCAGACAGGATAGACACACTTCAAGGAAGAAGTCTTAAAGGCAGAAGAGCAGATTGTCCCTCTGTGCCAAAAATTGAGCAGTGTGCTAGCAAGGAGAATGACTGGCCTGGCTGAGCATGGAGCTTTTTCCGTGAAATCAGGGAAAAAAGAGGCTGCATCACTTTTGGACAGAGGAGCAGGCAACTCAGGAAGTGTTTAAGGATGTTTTTACGTCATGCAGAAACAAAATTACAGAAGCGAAGGCTCAGCAAGGACTTAATCTGACCACTTCTGTGAAGGACAACAAAAATGATATAATAAAGACATTAATGGAAAAAGGAGGGACAAGGACAACCTCCATTCCTTATTGGATGTGGGGGGGAATATAGTAAATAAAGATGAGGAAAAGGCTGAAATACTTAACCCCTTCTTTGCCTCAGTTTTAAACAAAAGGATAGGTTGTCCTCAGGATAAGTGTTCTCCTGAGCTGGTTGATGAGGACAGAGAGCAGAACAGATCCCTGTAATCCAGGAGGAAGCAGCTGGTGACCTGCTGAGCCATTCAGATGCTCACAGGTGGCTCTGGGATCACATGGGATCTATCCTAGGGGGATGAAGGAGGTGCTGGATGAGCTGTCCAAGCTGCTCTCCATCATTTACCATCAGTCCTGGCTCACCAGGGCGGTCCCAGAGGACTGGAGGTGCCAATGTGAGCCCATCCCCAAGAAGGGCTGGAAGGAGAATCTGGGGAACTCCAGGCCTGTCAGCCTGACCTCAGTGCCCAGCAAGGTGATGGAACAGATCACCCTGAGTGCCATCACAGGGCACCTACAGGATGGCCAAGAGACCAGAGCTATCCAGTGGGGTTTTCAGAGGGTCAGGTGGTGCCTGCTCTCCTTGTTTGATGTAGAAAAGGCTGTGGATGTTGTGTGCCTGGACTTCAGCAAAGCCTTAGACACTGTGAGAATCAGCATTCCCTGGGAAAGCTGCATCCCACTGTTTGGACAGTTTAGTCTTTGCTGGGTTAAGAACTGGCTGGAGGTCAGGCCCGGAGAGTGGTGGGGATGGTGCTGTTTCCAGTATGTGTCCAGTCACCAATGGTGTCCAAATTGATCAGTGTTTGGCCCAGTAGTATTTGACATCATTATTGATGATCTAGAGGAGGAGACTGGGCCCACCATCAGCAAATTTGCAGATAACACCAAGCTGGGTGTGAGTGTGGATCTGCTGGAGGAAGGACATGGAAGCGCTTGAGCGTGTCCAGAGAAGGGCAACAAGGCTGGTGAGGGGTCTGGAACACAAGTGCTGTGAGGAGTGGCTGAGGGAGCTGGGGATGTTTATCCTGGAGAAGAGGAGGCTCAGGAGAGACCTCACCACTCTCTACAACTCCCTGACAGGAGGGTGCAGCCAGGTGGGGGTCAGGCTCTTTTCCCAGGGAACAGTGACAGGACAAGAAGACACAGCCCTAAGCTGCACCAGCGGATGTTTGGGCTGGACATTAGGAAATATTCTTCACCAAAAGGGTGATTTGGGCATTGGAATGGGCTGCCCAGGGAGGTGTGTGAGTCACTGTCCCTGGAAGTGTTTCAGGAAAGACTGGATATGGCACTGAGTGCCATGGGTTGGGTGACAAGGCACTGTTGAGTCTCAGGTAAGATTTGATGCTCTCAAAGGTCTTTTCCAACTTGGTTGATTCTGTGATTCTCTGATGATTGTGACACTGCAGGGCCCCAGGGAAGCAAGGTCCCATTGTGACATCGTGGGACTAAGTGGAACCAAGGTCCATTGGTGACTCTGGGTCCTTGTGGAACCACAGAGGCCACAGTGACACAGTGGGCTTTGTTGAGCCAAGGAGCCACTGTTACACTGCAGGGACTCATGGAACTAAGGGAACAATTTTGACACCTAGTGCCCCCTGGAACTAAGCGGACACTGTGATATTGCAGGGCCTCATGTACTTAGATACCACAGTGACACTAACACTGCAGGGTGTCATGGAACCAAGAATCCATTCTGACACTGCAGGATCTCATGTAAGCAAGGGTCCGTTATGACCCTGTGCAAACGTGGAGTCCAATGTGACACTGAAGACTTAAGGAATTCAGGGGGCCCTGTCATTCCCTGGGGCTTCATGAAATCAAGAAGACAGTAGAGACACTTTTTGGTCTCCTGGAAACAAGGGGTCCATTGTGACACTGTGGAACCTCATGTAACAATGGGACCATGGTGACACTGCAGAGCCCCATGCAGCCAAGAGCTAGTGTTACTCTTTGGGGCCTCATGGAACCACAGAGAACACTGTGACACTGCTGGACCTCACATAACCAAGAGCAGCTGTGTCCAGTTCTGGGCGCCCCAGTTTAGGAAGGACATTGAGGGGCTGGAGAATGTCCAGAGAAGCGCAACAAGGCTGGTGAGGGCTCTGGAACACAAGTCCTGTGAGGAGTGGCTGAGAAAGCTGCGGATGTTTATCCTGAAAAAGAGAAGGCTCAGGGAGACAAGGCTGTTTCATGGCACAGATTGGACTTGATGATCTCCAAGGTCTTTTCCAGCCTGGCTGATTCTGTGATTCTCTGAAACCACCCCTGGAGCAGTTGCAGGATGAGCCCTGGGTGTTCTCTTCAGAAGGTCCAGAAGCCCAGGTCCCTCAGCTTCTCCTCACAGCCCCAGAGCCCATCCTGTCAGTCCTGCAGAGCCTCTCCAGCCCCTCCTCACTGCCCAGAACAGGGAGCCCCACACCCAGACACGCCAGCCCAGATGTGCCCCCATGGCCTGTGGTGCCTCTGGCAAGGGAGCAGCACGAGGCACTGCAGGTCCCTAAAGAAAATTCCTGCAGCACTTGTAAGATGATCCTGCTCCCCAAGGAGTGTTCCCATGGTTCCAATCCAGGAACTGCAATGAGGAGCGGGGCCAGAGAGGAAAGGGCAAACAGGGATGGGCTGTTTAGAGTGGAGGGGACAGAGGTGGTCAAGAGGGAAGAAATCTGGATAAGGAAAGAGTAAAGAATTCAAAAGTGAAGCAAAGGAAATGCTCAGAGCAGTTTGGGGATTGGTGCCAGGCAGCCCTGGCTCTGAGCAGCAACAACAGCAGTGGGATAGGAAACTCACAGCTCATGGGAACAAAGTTTCTGGCTGACTTCAGAGGCCACGACAAACCTGAGTGGTTTCCCTCCCATCCCCCAGCCCTTGCTGAACCCAGGGGCTGGTGGCATTTGTGCTCACTCAGCTCCATCTCTCCACAGCAGCACCGTGGGGTGCTGACGCCTGCTCTGGGCAATGCAAACAGGGGCTCCTGAGCCAGTGCTGCCGTGTCTGTGCCTGCAAGGATGCGGCACCTGTGTGAGCTGGGGGAGAGGCCAGGGCTGCAGAGGGGGGATGTTGTTGGCAGGTGCATGAGGACGCTCTGGGACGCTGCCCTGGGGTGTCCAGCGCAGTGGGGATGGATCAGCCCCTGCTCTGCTGCTCCTTGCCAGGGTCTCCCCCTTGCAGGGCCCTTGCAGAGCACCAGCCATGCTGTTTGCCCCCAGCCTGCCCATGGCCAGCCTGGGGCTGCTCACGGGGGTTTTCTCTGCTCAGCATTGGCCTGGCCAAGTGTTCTGGAGAGAGCCTGGCCAAGAAGCCTGGAGCCCCCAGGCCCTGCCCTGAGGCATCAGCGCTGCCCCAGCAGTGCCCATGGCCTGTCCCTGCTGCAGCCCCGGCACTGCCACCCCCAGGGCTGTGCCCAGCCCCGAGAGCACTCAGGCCCTGCAGCAGCACGAGGGGCAGGAGGGCAGCGGGGCAGTGGCACGGGAGCAGCACTGGCAACACCAAGTGCTGCTGCTGCTGGGCACAGCTGCTGTGCCAGCACTGATCTGCCCTCAGCTCTGCACACAGACATTGCTGCTGCAGCTCCAGAGAAGCAAAAAAGAGGAACTTTTGGAGAAAATTTTTCTGGGGAATCCTTTAGTTTGTTTAAACCTAGTAAGGGCACAGGTCTTCACTGACACATTCTGTGGGTCACAGGAAAGGTGAAGAGAAACAAAAGGATAAATTAAACAAACAATAAAATTTGTTGTTGGAAAATATTAAAAAAGTAAAACAAAGGAAAAAAATCAACAAGGAAACAAACAAGAAGTATGAAAGATGACTTTTATTACAAGTGATCTGCAGAAATTGGCTAGCAGTTCAGTGTTCACAAAAGCATCTAGTCATCAGTCCCCACACTGCAGCCTGGAGCTCCTGGTTCCTCAGGCTGTAGAGGAGCGGGTTCAGTGCTGGAGTCACCACCGAGTACAGAACTGATAGGGACAGATCCAGGGATGGGGAGGAGATGGAGGGGGCCTTAAGGTCGGCAAACACTGCTGTGCTGGTAAACAGGGAGACCACAGCCAGGTGAGGGAGGCAGGTGGAAAAGGCTTTGTGCCGTCCCTGCTCAGAGGGGATCCTCAGCACGGCCCTGAAGATCTGCACATAGGAGAAAACAATGAACACAAAACAGCCAAGTCCTAAACTGACACTAATAGCAAGAAGCCCAAGCTCCCTGAGTTTTGAGTGTGAGCAGGAGAGCTTGAGGATGTGTGGGATTTCACAGAAGAACTGGCCCAGGGCATTACCTTTGCACAGGGGCAAGGAAAATGTACTGGCCGTGTGAAGCAGAGCAGTGAGAAAGCCACTGGCCCAGGCAGCTGCTGCCATGTGGGCACAAGCTCTGCTGCCCAGGAGGGTCCCGTAGTGCAGGGGTTTGCAGATGGACACGTAGCGGTCGTAGCACATGATGGTCAGGAGGAAATACTCTGCTGAGATGAAAAACACAAAGAAAAAGAGCTGAGCAGCACATCCAGCATAGGAGATGTTCCTGGTGTCCCAGAGGGAATTGTGCATGGCTTTGGGCACAGTGGTACAGATGCAGCCCAGGTCAGTGAGGGCCAGGTTGAGCAGGAAGAAGAACATGGGGGTGTGCAGGTGGTGGCTGCAGGCTACGGCGCTGATGATGAGGCCGTTGGCCAGGAGGGCAGCCAGGGAGATGCCCAGGAAGAGGCAGAAGTGCAGAAGCTGCAGCTGCCGCGTGTGCGCCAATGGCAGCAGGAGGAAGTGGCTGATGGAGCTGCTGTTGGACATTTGTGCTGTCTTGGCCTGGGGCTCTGTAAAAAAAGTAATCATGGAACAATTTGGTTTGGAGAGGACTTTAAATATTCCAGCTGAGCTTGGTGGCACTTTCCCTCCACTGCCTGCCCAGGGCTCTGCTGCCTGAAGCTGTCCCTGCCAGCAGCTGCTTCCCTGTGCCCAGGGCTGGCCCCTGCCAGTGCTGCCAGAGCCCAGCCCAGCCCTGGGGGCTCAGCTGTGTCCTGCAGACCCCTCCCAGCACAGGGCACTGCCCAGGTCCAACTCTGCCTCTCCCAGTTCTGATGGCAATGTCACAGCAGCCCTGAGGAGGCTGGAAAAGCAGCACTGATGCTGTCTGTAAGGGACCCTGTGTTGATTTCTGCCAATGCCTGGTTTTTCAATATTTGAGCGAAAACTTTTTTTTTTTCCCAGCCTGAACTGAGAGGTGAATATCAGTGTGCAATTTCTCATCCAGACAACCCAGAGAAGTAAATTTAAAAAGCAGGATTTTCCCTTTTACACAGCCCCTCCCTTGCTGTGCTCCCTGTATAATCTATTTGGAACTGTTCTGGAGTTAAATGTCATGCTGGGAGAAGTGCAGCATCCTCACCACACCAGGAGAACACTTCCAAGCCTTACCAGCTGTCTCCTTCCACCCACTCAGACCTTGTCCCCCAGTGCGGGAAGCAGTTTCCAGGGCTGGCTGAGAGCTGTCCCTGGCAGGCAGCAGAGTCCCTGCCCCAGCACAGCACCCTGGGCTGCAGGACCCTGCTCTGCAAGACAGCCCTGGGCACCCCTGGCTGCTCTACACAAGAGATAATCAGAGAATGTACTCACAGAGTCTGCAGGCATTGGGATGTTCCAGCTTTAAGAGATCACTCCAGGAGCTGCACCTGCCTTGTCCTGCAGCCAGAGGCTCCCTGTGTCAAGGGCTGGGAGTGATTCTGCCCCAGTCACTTCTCTGCATCTTCCCAGCCCTGACTGATTGAAGTTCTCTGTGCCTCTGTGCTGTGCCCAGGGTAGCTGCAGGCAGAGCCCCAGCCCTTCTGGGCTGTGCACAGGAGCTGCATCTCAGCAAAAATGTCTTTTTGAAGCTGTTCTTGGTTGCCAGGATCTCCCTCTGTGCCAGGAGCCCAGCCCAGCTCAGCAGCAAAGACACAGCACATGGATTTTAATGACCCTCTCAGGGCTTTGGTGCTGTTTACATCAGACTCCGTCCCTGAGAGTGTTTTCAAAAACGTCTCAAGAACCCAAAGTAATATTCAAATTGTAAAGTTTCATAAAGTTTTAATGGATTCCACTGAGGGATATGACTGTGAAATTGTCCCCAGGTTCCAGTTAGAGCAGAACAATGGAGGCAATGATGACAGGTGGGGACAAACAAGGGAAAGGTGTCTCTGATGCTGAGCAAACCTGGATGTGTTTCAGGAATGCAAAGGGCCAAGGCCTGAGCCCCAGGCCCTGGCAAGGCACATCCTGTTCCTCCCTCATTGCTCAGGGCTCTTCCCGGGGCACTGGGCTCTGGGGATGTGCAATGCCAAGGGCAGGACCATGGGGCGGCCCCTGCCAGGCTGCTGAGCAGGGACAAGGAGGCAATGAGGCCCCAGCACAGCAAGGCTCACTTGTCCCCTGCTGGCCAAGGGCCCAGGGCCAGCAGCCATGGCCCAAGTGCTGCAGGAGTTGGCTCTGGCAGGGCCTTTCAGCTGCTGCCCATCCCTGTGCCCTCTGCAGCCCAGGCTGTCCTACGGTGTCCATGCCCTGCGCCTCTGTCCCTGCAGGCTGTCGGCATCCCCCGCCTGCCCCACCTGGCTGACCCCTTCCTTTGCTGACAGCTCTGCATCCTGTCTGCCTCTGCCTGGCCACACAAAGCCTTGGTCTTGATACCAAATGGTTTAATTCAATTTTTACTATGCCTATGAAATTTTAGCCCAAGATGAAGGCTTGCAGGGGTTGCTTTCCCAGCAAGGATGATTGGATGAGAATAAGAAGACATCTGGCTCAAGGATGCAGTGGTAGAAAAAACCAAGACTGAACTTAGGAACTTGGTGTGGGATTTATGGAAATGGGTAAATGGTAATAGACATACAGTGACAGAATATAAGCAACACCAATGTGGAATCACATGTCCATGTAAGGTTAGGAGTTATCCCACATTGGACCCGAGGCCTGAAAATATTAGTGAAAACAAATTAGTTTTAAAGAGTCTTATTCTGATATTTCTGTGATTTGGTTACACCAGGGTCTCACAGAGCCAAGGAGTCAACTGTGAAACTATGGAACCTCAAGGAACCAAGAGGCCTTTTGACACTGTGGGAGCTCATGGAACCAAAATCCATTTCAACAGAGTCGGGTTATATCGAACCTATTGTCCCTTGTGACACTGCAGATCCAAGGAGACCATTGTGGCACTGAGAAACATAATTGAACCAAAAGCCCATTGTGACAGAGAAAGGCCTCATGGACCCAAGGGGCCTTTGTGACACTGTGGAGCCACATGGAACCAATGGTCCATTGTCATACCTCAGATCCAAGGAGGCCATGGTGGCACTATGGAACCTCCTGCAACCATGGGTGCACTGTGACACTGCAGGGCCTCACAGAACCAAGGAGTCCATTGTGACACTGCGGAACCTCACGGAAACAAGGTGACCATGTTATACCACAGAACCTCGTGGAACAAAGGGTCCATTGTGACACTGAAGAACTGTTTCTGAGAGTAAAAAAGCTCATGGAACCAGAAGTCCATTGTGACCAAACGGCCATTGTGACACTGTGGATTCAAGGAGACCATTGTTACACTGTGGGGATTCATGAAACCCAAGGTCCATTGTGGCATTGCAGGGCCTCATGGAACAATGGAGACTATTTTGAATCAGAATCACAGAATTTAAAAGGTTGGAAAACCCCTGTCAGATCATCAAGTCCAACCTATGACCTAACATCACCTCATCAAGTAAACCATGGCTCTGAGTGCCATGTCCAGGCATTTTAAAATGCCTCCAGGGATGGTGTCTCCACCACCTCCCTGGGCAGAAGATTCCAGTGCCCAATCACTCTTTCAGTGAAAGGGGCATTCTCACACTACAGATCCAAGGAGACCATTGTAAAACTATTGGGCATAATGGAGCCAAGGGTCCATTGTGACACAGCAGGGCCTCATGAAACCACGGAGGCCATTTTGACAATTTAAGGCTTTGTCAAATCAAAGGGCTGTTTTGGCTTTTCAGGGCCTTATGAAACCAAGGAAACCATAGTGACACTGTGGGGCTCAATGGAACCAAGGGGCCATTGTGACACTGAGGGGTCTCATGGAATCCATGGTCTGTTGTGACACTGAAGGGCCTTATGGAATCACAGAGGCTATTGTGACACTTTGTGGCCCCATGGAACCAAGGAGTCCATTGTGACACTGCAGGGCCCCATGGAACTAAGGATTCATGTAACAGTGAGGGACCCCATGGAACCAAAGGTCCATTGTGACACTGTAGGGCCTCATGGAATCCTGGAGTCCATGATGACACTTTGAGGCCTCATTAAATCAAGGGGCTCTGCAGGACCTCGTGTTACCAAGGAGACCCTTCTGCCATTGTGAGTCCCCGTGGAACCAAGGGTCCATTGTGATACTGTGGTGTGGGAAATGCAGGCACAGAGAGCTCTCAGGGCCTTGTGCATACAGGATCAGAGACAGAGATGGCTACAAGGTTTGACCTAAGACCTTGGAGAAGGCTTAGAGTATTAGAGCATTAAAGTGAAACAGACATGAAACAAGAATGTAAGTTGGTAGTTTAAGTAAAAATGTATTTTAAGCACACAGAAATATGTATCATGTAAGCAAAGCAATATATTAAAGAGGATACTAAAAAATTTTAAAGTTTAGCAGTTGAAGCTGTTATAAAGTTAGTTAGAAGTTTATGATGCATCAATGTAAGTTTGTGAAGTGTTATATGATTGGTTGAAAAATGATGCATTTCTGCAAAGCCATGAGAAGCAAAGCAATGATTGATTGGTGTAAAAGGAGGCTAGTATTTGAGGAAGAATTTGATTGGCTAAAAAACTGAAATAAAGCGTTGTAGCTAAGAAGGCAGCTTCTAATATTATGGCATTGGAGCTAACAGCTTTAATGTCTCCCCATTCTATGAGACTGATGCAATAAAGCAGTAAACCATCTTTTGCAATGTCTGCCAGCTGCCCCATCTCTTACATAATATTGATGTCCCAATAGAGATTTAAGGACATAATATTTACCCGATTGAAATCAGTGAGGATATAAGGACAACAGGTCTACTGTACTAAAGTCGATAGAAATTTAGGGACACAAGGTTTACCCTGTCTAAGTGAATTGGGATCTATGGACACCAGGTCTACCCTATTGAAGTCAAAAGGGATTTAGGGACACAAGGTCTACCCTGTTGAAGTCAAAAGGGATTTAGGGACACCAGGTCTACCCCTTAATGTCAATGGGGATTTTGCAGAAATTTGGTGCTAAAATGGGGAAATGTGGGGAAATGTGGGGGAAATCTTGGGCTGAATTCTGGGAATTTCTGCTCCAGGATGGCAGTGCCGATGCTCTGGAAGCCCTGGATGAATTCCTGGAAGCCAGTCCCTAATCCATGATCCCACAGCTGCAGATCATGCTGGAGCTGTGCCTCGAGGTAAGCCCAAAAATCTCCGATTTCAGCTCAAAATCTGGGAATTCCAAACCCCAAATCGGGATTTTTAGCACCAAAAATTTTGGGACATCAGACCTACCCATTGAAGTCAATGTGGATTTAGCGACATCAGGTCTACCCATCAACAGGGCTTGATGGCGATGGGTTACTGGTTAAACAGGGAGCACTGGGAGGGCTAAGGGGGAGCACGGGGGAAGGAGCTGGAACCACTGGGGGGGAACTGGAAGCACTGGAAGGGAGGAAAAGGGCAAACTGGGAAAACTGGGGATCTACTGGGTGAACTGGGAGAACCAGGAGGGCAAATTAATCAAACTGGGAGCTATTCTGGGAGCACTGGGTCATAACCAGGTCCACTGGGAAGGATTAGTGGAGATAAATTTGAATTAACAGAACACCAGGTCTCCCCCATTGAAATCAATAGGGATTGAGGGATACCAGGTCTAGCATTAAAGTCAAAATGGATTTTTAAGGACATCAAGTCTACCCTGTCAAAACAATGAGGATTTAGGGACACCAGTTTTGAGGGACTGTAGTAATACTGAGCAAGTTTAGGCCACAGTGGACATGTCTGAACAAATCCAGGCCTTGCTCTGCATTGTGTGCACCAGCCAAACTATATTTAGCTACTTTTCTCCATGTTTTGCTGCCTAGTTGTTTTTCTGCATATTTTACTGTTCTCTCACACTCTTAGCTGTTTTCTGTGTGTTTCTTAGTTTAGACCAGTGTTTATAACAGGTGCACAGCATGAGCCATTTTTAGGTGTTTTTCGACAACTTGTTGAGACCCTTCAAGGCTACTGAAACATGAACTGTGCTAAATCAGGAGAGAAGGAGCTGAAAAACAGAATGCTGAGATTAGAAAACCCAAGATAAAGGTGGGCAACGAAGCTTTGGACAATCACCAATCATTGCCTCTAGGAGGCTTGTTCAGGGAGCGTGAACATCATAGAAACACCAATCAAGAAATGCGTGACCGTGTAGATAGTAGTTTTAGAATATATAACTAGGGCTAAAAAGTAAATCAGCTTCTGCATAATCATATTGATTTGCTGTCCAAAAGTCCTGTTTCTCCCACAGGGGATCCCAGGGTTTTTGGTAGATTCAAGTGTCCAAGGGGTAGCCAGGTGCACCTGGCTGATTTCTGGGAGTACCCAGGTGTACCCAGGTGATTTTGGGGATATCCAGGTGGTGTTTGGAGCACCCAAGCATCCTGTCTCACCTTGACGGGCTGGGAGAAGATGATGGCCAATGTTTCATCCTCCTGGTTGACATGCACACAGATGACCCTCAGATGACCCCTCTTGCCTGGCCGAGGTGGATGCTTTCCCACGACTGTTTGTAGATGTGCTTGGTGCTTGCCATGGTGCGCTGCTCTTGAGCAGGGTACTGGTTATAGCGCCCTGTTCCTGCACCTGTCTTTTGAGCGATGATCTCCACATACATTAGTCCATAAATCTCTCCACCTTTTGGCCAGAGGCCACTTGCTTTGGAAAAGGACTATAAAAAGTGACTTTCTTAAAGAAACTTTGAGATCTCTTTCTCCCCAATGGATTGAAGATGTGTCCATCGACTGAAGACCACGAGGATGCATCCCATCTGTTGGTAGCTCTATCCTCATTCTCTCTCTCTCCCCCCCCCCTTTTACTTCATTTCCTTTACCTCTTTCTCTCTCACTTTCCCCTCTATCGCAAAGCTGAACTGTTGGCACGCAATAAACTGCATTGCTGCTTGCTGCTGAATAAAACTTGAGTCTCTCTGCTTTTACCCTCGGGTCGAATGAACCATCACGACTCCTGCTCAAATTGAGTGGATCGTGACACCTTCCTTCTAATTAAAGCACCCTCCTGTATTTTTACCCTTAACTCTAATTTTAATTCTCCCTGTTTCAGTGCCACAATGGCTCCTTGGTTCTACAGGCCCCACAACTTCATCCTTGACCATTGGTTCCATAGGGGTCCTGAATCCCACAATTGTCCCCCAGAATCCATGAGGCACAAGAGTGACAATGGTCTCTTTGGTTCCATGAGCTTCTGCAGTGTCTCCATGGTGTCTTTGGATCCACTGCCATCCTTGTCACCACTGACCCATGGTTCCATGAGTTCTGCAGTGTCACCATGGTCGCTGCCAGAGGCTGGATGAGATTAATGTCCCAGACACCTCAGGATGAGCTGTCAATCAGTCACACAGTGGGCTGGTGCTGACCCAGGCCCTGACTTCCCAAGTAATCGCAAGTCCAACCTGGGGAGAGACCCATGAAGGCCCAGGGCCTTAAAAAAACACAGAGCACGCTCTCAGTCCATGATCTGTACCCTGCCTTCCCCTGGGGTCTATGCCACACCAGAGGAAATGCTCCCAACCCTGGAGCCCCAGCCCAGCTCTTGAGTGACCTAATGACCAAAAGTCCTGCCTGGGAGAATGATCCAGAAAGACTAAAAAGAATTTAAGGCTGATCACTAGGCAAGCACATATCTTGACCCTACCTCCTCTTGGAATTTCTGTCTAAACGTCACTGAAATCCAGGAGTTGGTAGCCGCGTGTGCATGCATCTTTTTTGCCTTTCTCTCTGCATCTTCTATTTCTTCTGTTCCTGTCGCATGATAAATGTGATTAGTGCTAACTAAATTGCAACTATATTAACAAAATTGTTGCTTCATATCAATAGAAAATTGTATTCAATTGTTATAAAGAAAAAAAATAAAAAAAGAAAAAAGAAAATGGTTAAACAAAGCAGATGAAATCCTCCAGATGCTCGGTGGAAGTATTAGAAGAAGGATGTACCTTTGATAACAGCAGCTAGAAATAAAAATTTTTGACCTTGGAATGGGCCAAACTGTGATGATTCCAGGCATTGGACACTGAAGTAAGGTTTGCTGTGGGAACACATTCTTTGTTACAAAACCCAAAGCTTAGTGCTCTTGCACCACCTGCAAGGTCACTCAGCGAACACAAGGAAGACCCAGAGCATTCATCGGGAATAAGACCCCAGAACGGATGAGACACCCCTAACTACTAGTAGAGCATGCCAATGTAACATGGTGACATAGATTTTAGGAATAGAAACTAGGAGGAGCTTTCCAGAACATTCTGTATTAATATGTATTAACATACAGTATATAAGTAGGATTTTTATTTTGATTGCTTTGGTATGGGAGGAAGGGCGAGCCCCTACCTGTACCCCCAGTCGGTGTACCCCTGGTCAGTTTTGCTTATGCTTTATTCAAACCTCAATTATACTAAATTGCTCACTGTCAAATTTTGTATATACTCAAATATATGTATTTGATATACTTTGATTGGATCCATTTATATACAATTGCTGCTATTAAAAAAATTGCTGCTAAATTTAACCTTGTTGTTTGGTTAATTGGACAAATAGAACATCATTCATAACAGTCCTCTTCCAAATTTTGAGCAACTTGGGGGAGGGTATTGCTAGGCAGGGCCATCAGCTGCTGAGATCCTGCCTGCTTCCCCCCTCCCCCCAGAGTGGCCAGACTGGCCCGTGGTGTGGCTGGAATGCTGCCCCTGATGAGTTTTTTCCAGAAACCACCGGGCAAGGGGGATGGGGAGCCATCAGCCCATGGGTGCAGCCTCTGAGTTCTAGCCTGGCTGTTGAGATCCTGCCCCCCTCCCAGGGCAGCCCCTGCCGTTCTGGCCTGGGCCCCTGCTACCCTGGAGCAGGCCCCCAGTGCAGCCACCGAAAAAGTTTCCATTGTAAAATAGCTCTGGGCTGTGGCCCAGGAGAGATCACTTGACCATCTGCAGGCCTGGGCAATATATGAACTCTTTCACTGCCCAGAATGTGACTTGCAGACACTTTGTTCTCTCTCCTGAGTGAAAGAAGAGGACCAAGATAGGCACAGAAAGAGCATGAAAACACCAAGGTCAGACCAAAGGAAGAGTCAGGTCTCAGATGATAGAAGGAGGTGAATTGTGGACTGAAATTTCCCTATTTAAGCTGGACAGACACTCGTGTTTCCCTATAACTCATACAAAATGAGTTGGAGGTGAGGTGGATGAAATGTTTTGATTGTAGACATGAGCAGAGGCACTTGTGCTAAAGAAAGCAGATGTTGAAATGGCTGTGATCCCATGAGAAGTCTGAATAGAGAGGAAAGAGATGAAGATCCCTGCTGTCCCCCCAGGGACGAGAAGAAGAAAGAACTCTGTTTTCAAAAATGAAGAGAGCTTTTGTTTGAACTATTATAATCCTTAAAGTGTGCCCCATAAGTTGATATGGTCCTCAGAAATAGTTATGGGAAAACTCTAAGTTGAGAAAGGGATTTCTGCACAGTGATCAGATTTACATTCTCCTGAATGGCTGATTCACTGTGACATAGAGGCCCGGAAAAAACTGTTTTCTTGTAGAAAAATCCCCCTAGACTGAAGAGAAGTTGTCCTGACCCAAGTAAATTGGTAAAAAGCTATTTTTAGAGATGGTTAATTGATTGATCTGTTTCTGTACATTATCAGTGTAAAAGAAAAGAGGTTATGAGGGGAAGAGTTCTGAAAGTTTTATTTTGAGGGGTTTTTTTCCTTGTAGTTTCTAGTAATAAGGTTTTTCTTTGTACCCTTTAAAGTTTGAGCCTGTTTTGCCTTTCTCCTAATCCTTTCTTACAGCAGGAATTGAGTAAATAATACTAGTGGGTGCACTGGAAATTTGACCAACACTAAATTCATGACAACCTTAGAATTGAACTCTTCTTTCTTGACCTCTTCAGATCAAGAATTCAGTGGGAAAAACTTAAAAATACTTTTTCAAAACACCCAAACAAAAACAGCTCCTAGGAACAACTTAAGTTTTCAATTCTTCTGTGGTTAATTAAATAGATTTCAGAAGTGTATTCAAAGTGAATATGCTATATACTATATTGAAAACAATGGAGAGATAAGTGTTTTGTCCTGTTAAGATTTCTTTTTGTATTTATAGATTAACAGTAGCAATGTCCAATTGATATTGAACCCTTGAACCTTCTAATTCAGTCTGAATAGATACAAAAATCAAGTCCCTTCATGGCTCGAATCAGTAACACTTTGTCCCCCTCCCGCCATCATTTCCCTCACCCCTGGGACTCCAGTGGATCGGGACTGGTGTGGCCAGCAGTGATTCTTCCCCTGTGCTTGGCACTGGTTGGGCAGAACCTCAAGTTCAGTTCTGGGCCCCAGATTTAGAAAGGAAATGGAGGGGTTGGAGTGTGTCCAGAGAAGAGCAACAAGGCTGGTGAGGGGTCTCGAACACAAGTGCTGTGAGGAGTGGCTGAGGGAGCTGGGGATGTTTATCCTGGAGAGCAGGAGGCTCAGGGGAGACCTCATCACTCTCTACAATCCCCTGACAGGAGGGTGCAGCTGGTGGGGGTCAGGCTCTTTTCGCAGGGAACACTGACAGGAAAAGAGGACTGAGCCTTAAGCTGCACCAGGGAATATTTAGCCTGGACATAAGGAAATATTCCTCACAAAAAGGTGACTGAGCAATGGAATGGGCTGCCCAGGGAGGTGGGTGAGTCACAGTCCCTGAAGTGTTTCAGGAAAGACTGGATGTGGCACTGAGTGCCATGGTCTGGGTGACAAGTTGGTGTTGGGTCACAGGTTGTGATACCGAATCTGTAAAAGTACTATGAAATGTATTAGAATTATAAGTAGTAGTAGTTATGCTAAGGCTTAGGAGGCAGCAGTTCACGAGCAGGCCCTGGGAAAACAGGCCTGGGAATGTACTGAGAATTACAATATAATTAAAGGATTTACTAATGCCAGGTTAAAATAAAACTAATGATGAATGTTCTGGTGGTGGGAAGGCAAGCAAGGGGGGATTAAGGGGGGTAGCCTACAGTTTGGAGTAGACAAGCATGTAGGATTTATGACTTTTAAGAATAATATCTACAAGATTTATGTATCTGTATTGTCTTGAAGTGTGGGTGTTTCTGCATGTAGAGTAACTTTGTAAGAAACTATAAAACCTGTCAAAAAAAAAGGAACTGGTGAGATCTGACTTTGAGACACTAGTCCGCAGGTCTCCAGGGCCCTGGAATAAAGCACCGCATAAACTAACTCTGTTAGTTTGTGTTTTGTTTGGGATATCGGGCAACAGTTTGTTGGCGGACCCAGATGGAACTCCGGAGGTGGCTGGGGCGGTTTACGTGCTGATCCACTCCACGCTGGCACCAGGTGATTTCTGGGGAGAACATCAACCCGTGCCCGACCCCGCGCCTGACGGACGACCAGGAGGTAAGCCCGAAGGTGCTTTATTCCTTTTATTTGGGTAGCCTGCCGATTAAGACAGGACTGCGGTCCTGCACGGAGGCTAAACGGACGTCCTTAAAAAAGGTTGTGGGAAAAGCCTAGGCGCTGACCGTCAGACGTACAGCGATTACGCAGGTTCAGCACTTGCCACCCGCGGCAGGAAAGGCAAGGTTTCAGTGGTATTTGTTGTGGTTTTGTTGGTATTTGTTGTTTTGTGTGTGTGTACGTGTGTAATGATGCCTTTTAAAACCTTTAAAGCTTTAACGTGTTTTGGAATGGAGGTGCGGAGGATTCACCTTTGGGTTGCTTATTACAGCATTGGAATGAAGGGTATTTTAGTCAAGAGCTAAGTAAAAAGAAGTTGATTGATTTTTGTAATAATGTGTGGCCTTTATATGAACCCGATGGTATGCAATGGCCCAGGAATGGTACACTGAATTCTGAAATAATTACACCTTTGATGCATTTTCTGCAAAGTAATGAAAAATGGGATGAAATACCGTACCTGGATCTCTTTTATTATTTGAAAGGTAAACCGGAGTGGCAAAAGGAATGTGGGATCATGGTTTTGAAAACATTAAAGTTGAATTGTGAAGGTTGTCAGGGGTGGCAAAAAGAGAAGGAATGCTCGGTTAGGTTTTCGGAACCTGAGGAGGATGTTTCTTTGTTGGTAGCCCCTAATGCCCCTCCGATGGAGGAACGTGACTTTGGAGAAAGTGTGCCGGAGGTAGAGAGGGAGGATCGGGAAGCAAAAATAGAAACTGCAGATATACCACGAACCCCCTTATGTGCAAGAACTCGGAGAGGCGGTGGGAGGTAGGAAACAGAAAAAGGAAGGGGTGCTCATTTAATGGTCCCACTGCGTGAGGCAGTCGGACCGCAGGGGAACGAGTCATAGTAAAAGTTCCCTTTTCCCGAATGATTTGCTAATTTGGAAACAATCAGCGGGGCATACAGAGAGGATCCTGAACGGACTGCGCGGGTGGTAAAGATGGTAATTAAGACCCAGAATCCGGACTGGAATGATTTACAAGTTTTGTTAGACACAATAATGGATTCTACTGAAAAGGAAATGGTGTTTAAAGCTATGACAGAGAAAGCACGGGAGATGATTAGATTGCGGCTTGTGGATGGTACAGTAAATGATTTAGTACCTAGGGAGGATCCGGAGTGGGATCCCAACTCGGCGGGTGGGTCTCGGAGACTTAAAGCTTATCAGGAGTTATTAACAGAAGGAATCCGGAATGGAATACCAAAAACTCTGAATTGGTCTAAGTTGTATTCGGTCAGGCAGGAGAAGAATGAGTCCCCATCAACCTTTCTCGAGCGGCTTAAGGAGACAGCTCGTAGATACACTAATTTGGACGTTGAGGGGGAATCGGAAAATTACAGCTAGCCTTAATTTTTATGGGGCAGTCCCAGGAAGATATTAGAAAGAAATTACAGAAATTGGAGGAGAAGATACTGGAATTTAGACAAACTATTGGAAGTTGCGTGGAAAGTTTACAATAATAGGGAGAAAGAAATGGCCAGGAAACAACAGGCAACCATGTTAGCAGTGTTACAGCGGCGGCTGGGAATAATATGAGAGGAAGGAGCCGAGGGCGTGGACGAGGAAGAGGAATAGTAAGGGGAAATGGCAACGGGTGTGGGAGGACTTATGGGTCAATTGAATATGGGGAGAGGGAGAATGCAGCTAGGGATAGATCAATGTGCTTTGTGTAAAAATAGAGGGCATTGGAAAAACGAGTGTCCACTCAACCAAGGAATGGGTTTCGGGGGGGGAATTGTAGCTGGTGGGAATGGAAATCAGGGAATGACAAATAATACAGGTGCCTTCTCGGGAAATCCACAAGGTGTTGCCCAAGCCTTTATGATGGGGAATTATCAAAATTCATCTTGACTAGATAGGGACCTGAAAGTAATAATGGAAGTGGATGGAAAACCGTTAGAATTTAGAGTAGATACGGGAGCATCATATTCAGCTGTTAACACTAAACTAGGACCTTTGAGTGATTCTACTATCCAAGTAGTGGGGGTTTCGGGACAAGTTGAGGAACGAACTTTTTGCGGCCATTAGATATAAAATTTGGGAGGAAAGAATTTGACCATCAATTCTTATACATGCCAAATAGCCCAGAATCACTATTCGGGAGGGATCTATTGTCAATGTTAGAAGCAAAGATAATATTTGAAAAGGGTAGAGTAAGATTGGAATTTCCTGAGGAGAATATTGCTAAATTGTTTGTAGTGAAAGAGGTAGAAGCAGCAGAAATACCACAGGAAATAGAACAAGCTGTAGTACCATGGGTATGGGAAACAGGAATACCTGGAAAATCAAAAGCGGCACAACCGGTTGTAATAGAACTAAAGGAAGGGGTTTCCCCAGTGAGGTAAGACAATATCCTTTGAAACTGGAAGCATGAATAGGAATAGCACCCATGATTGAACAATTTCTTAGCTCGGGAATTTTACAGGAATGTGAATCAGAATTCAATACTCCGATATTTCCAGTCAGAAAGCCAAATGGTAAGTATAGGTTAGTTCAGGATTTAAGAGCAATTAATAATATCACTAAAGATATACACCCAGTAGTAGCGAATCCGTATACATTGTTGACAGCTGTGTCTGAAAAGTTTAAATGGTTCACCGTAATTGATTTGAAAGATGCATTTTCTGTATCCCCTTGGCACTTGAGAGTAGGAAATACTTTGCCTTTGAGTGGGAGAACCCAGACACGGGACGCAAGAAGCAGCTCACCTGGACGCGTCTACCACAAGGATTTAAAAACTCACCAACTATTTTTGGAAATCAATTGGCTCGAGAGTTAGAAGAATGGAAGAGCGACTCAGGTAAAGAATCACCTTTCTTATATGTTCTCCTACAATATGTTGATGACATCTTTATAGCTTCCACAGAAAAGGATGTTTGCCTCAGACTCACTATTGAATTACTCAATATGTTGGGACAAGCTGGATACCAGTATCGAAGGAAAAAGCTCAGCTGGTAAGAGCCCAAGTGATTTACCT
Organism: Muscicapa striata striata; assembly: GCA_030060385.1. Lineage (NCBI taxonomy): Eukaryota > Metazoa > Chordata > Aves > Passeriformes > Muscicapidae > Muscicapa > Muscicapa striata. The sequence continues at coordinate 20,798 of JAREIS010001298.1, forward strand.
AGGCTGCGAAATTTCACAAGGGGTGCGGAAGTTAGGGGTCAATCGAATACAAGCAATTTGCACCATACCACACCACGAAATCCACAAGAGTTAAGGTCCTTTTTGGGCATGGTAGGGTGGTGCCGCTTGTGGATCCCGAATTTGGACTAAAAGCAAAACCCTGTATGAAGCAGCCAAAAGCCCTGTGTTCCAGTGGGGTCAAACACAAGAAAAAGCATTCCAGAGTTTGAAACAAGCCTTAAAGGAAGCCCCAGCACTAGGGTTACCAGATCTTACAAAACCTTTTCAACTATACGTAAATGAGAGACAGAGACTGGCAATAGGGGTTCTCACCCAAAAATTGGGCTCATGGAAACGCCCGGTAGGATACTTCTCAAAGCAGCTAGACTCTGTAAGCGCCGGATGGCCCGGTTGTCTTAGAGCTGTGGCAGCAACAGTGCTCCTAATTCGAGAAGCCAGGAAATTGACTTTGGGGAAAAGGATGGAAGTGTTTGTTCCCCACATGGTCATTGCAGTTTTGGAGCAAAAAGGGGGCATTGGCTCTCGTCAAGTCGCATGTTACAATACCAGGCACTTCTCCGAGAACAGGATGACATTGAATTAAAAATAACTAATCATCTTAATCCAGCAGAATTTCTTAGGAGCAGCAGCCAGGAAGAAGAAGGCGAATTGACACACGACTGCGTGGAAATCATTGAACAGGTGTATGCCAGCCGGAAAGACCTGAGAGATGAGCCTTTGGAAAATCCGGAATGGGAACTGTTTACAGATGGATCCAGCTTTATGGAGAACGGAACCAGGTATGCGGGATATGCAGTAGTGACTCTGACACAGATAGTAGAAGCTCGAGCTTTGCCTCCGGGAACTTCAGCCCAGAAAGCGGAGATACAAGCTCTGGTAAGAGCCTTAGAAGGTGAGTCAAGGGAAAAGAGTAAACATTTGGACTGATTCGAAATATGCTTTTGGAGTAGTGCACGTACATGGAGCTCTGTGGAAAGAAAGAGGACTGTTGAATTCTCAAGGATCAGAAATTAAGCACAAAGAACAAATATTGGCACTTTTAGAAGCAGTGCATAAACCTCAGGCGGTAGCAGTGATGCATGTAAGAGGACATCGGAATGAAGAAGGAAAAGCGTTCCAAAGGAAACCAGTTGGCCGACAGAGTTGCCAAACAAGTCGCCCGAGAGGTATGGACACAATTAGCTTTATTACCAGCGCGATCTAATCCTGCTACTTCTTTTCTTGAGCAGAGACCATGGTATACACATGAAGATGAGAAACTCGGTCAATTTCTCCAGGCTCAGAAGAATGAAAAAGGATGGTATGTCACGGCTATAGGTCAGGTTGTACTGCCAACAAAGGTAATGAAAACAGTTTTAGAAATCGAACATAACAAGTGCCATTGGGGAGCAGATGCATTAGTACAATTTTTAAAACATGAGGTGATTTCCAACCAGATGTTAACAATGGCTAAACGGATTAATGCCACGTGTCCAGTCTGTATTAAAAATAACCCAGTGACACGAAGGCAAATACAACTAGGAAAGTTATAAGTAGGGCCGCAACCGGGAGACTATTGGCAAATAGATTTCTCAGAGCTACCAAAAGCGCAAAAGGGTACCGTTATTTACTGGTGTATGTGTGTACTTTCTCAGGATGGCGAAGCTTTCCCATGCAGGACTAACCAAGCAAAGGAAGTAATTAAAACTTTACTACGAAATTATTCCTAGATTTGGGGTCCCATTAGGCATGTCCTCTGATAGGGGCCTCACTTTGTAGCTGGAGTAGTCCAAGAGGTAGCCAGAGTGTTAGGGATAGATTGGGACCTCCATACACCCTGGAGACCACAATCTAGCGGCCAAGTAGAACGGATGAATCAGACATTAAAAGGCCAGATCAAGAAAATTTGTCAGGAAGCAAAGATACAGTGGCCTCAGGCACTACCTCTAGCTCTGCTAAGGATCAGGATTAAACCTAGGAAAGATAGGAGTAAGTCCATACGAAATTTTGTATGGCAAACCATATCATGCTGCGACCTACAAAGGGGACCCTCACTTGGTAGGAGATCAAGTATTGTTGAGTTACATTCTGTCTCTAAATAAAGTCCTTACAGCGCTGAGAGCATTGCAGTGGAACAGGCCTCTGCCCTTGGAAAATCCTGTCCATGACATCCAGCCGGGAGATCAAGTATATGTGAAGAACTGGAATACGGAACCCTTGAAAGAAGTATGGGGCGGTCCTCACCAGGTGATCATGACTACCTACACGGCAGTGAAAGTCCAAGGGATTGAAAACTGGATTCACTACACCCGGATCAAGAAGGTCCCGTCGAAATGGGAAGTCCAGCCCTTATCAGCAACAAAAATGGTGTTCAAGGCAATGCCTTAGTTCTTTTAACGTTAGTCTGTATAATGCAAACATGCTTTGTGCGGGTGGGGAAGCTTTTGTCAAAATCACTGTGCCTGAACCAGATCTAGTTGTGCCTGAGGGAGCAGGAGTAAATTTGACTTGTTTATTTTCTGACAACCAGAGAGTTGGATTTGAGGAAGTTAAAGGGTTCTGGAGACTACTTACTACGGACCAGGTATTCACCGAAGGAATCGTGACATTCTGGGATATGGAACAGCAGAAAGGTAATACCACACTGATGATACCCCATATAGAAGTTAATCAGAGTGGTCAGTTCATATGCACTGTGCAAATTGGAGAAAGTTTTAACTATGGGAATGTAATTGTAGTTGTTCTAAAAGAGAATAGGGGGACACTACAGGTGACGGAAGCTGGAAAAACACAACAAGAATCGGGACAAGAAAATTTAATAGTGGGATTAGTTAGAGATTTTGGGCAAGTACAAAATACGACATCCATCACTGCATGTTTACCCTTTCCTGAAGCGGCGGGAGATCCAATACCATGGGGCATCATTCCCGTTGGGGAAATGCCTCCAGAAACCATAAATGGGACAAAAAGATGTAATAAAGTGATGCGGAATCATACGAAGATGATAGAGGAGACCTATACAGTTCGAGGGCAATGGTCATCGCCGGGACAAAGGAGTGAGTGCCTAAAATTACCAAATGCAGTTTATTCAAAAATTGGACGATTTAAGGATGTAGGATGGTGTTCTTATGACATAAGAAAAAAAAAAAAAAAACCGGTCACAGAGTATTTTTATGAGATAGTTTGCCAAGAAGGGACAGAAGAATGGGAACATTGGAAAACGATTTGGGGTCCCAGTTTGTTAGAATCTTACAGTTACATAGGACCAGTACATTGGTGTGTCGAATGGTCAGGGCAAAGAGAGCAAAACCACCCAGGAATGTTAGGGACAGAAATAGTAAGCCAGGATCGACTGACCCCCACACCTAGCTGGAATTGCAGCAAAATCATCACATGTGATACCCCGAATCCCAAATTGGTTTAGTGCCAGTCGGATACTACTAAAATGGGGTTGTGAATGTCAACGATATAATCATACAATAACAGGTGAAATAAAAGGGGTTTGGAAAGATTGTCAGACGACTACCATCAGGAGTCCAGGGCATTCAGTGTGGGTAATGGGACACGGACAATGGACCACTCATATGCCCATTAACGGTCCAGTCACGCAGATCACTTTAGGGGTCCCTACGCTTTGCCCTTTCTGGAAACAGTCTAAATTAACACAAGAAGAGATGCAGTCACGAACAAAGAGGGAAACAAATGAGGTGGCAGAAGAACTAGGAATGGGAGATGAAGATGAATGGCATGAACCCTCATCAGGAGTTAAATTTGGATGGGTACTAGAATCCCTGTTTGCACCAATTTCTACATATAGAAACCGGGAGATGCTGTACAAATTATTAGGACAAACTGAGAGGTTAGCCGCAGTTACAAAGAAAGGATTTAGGGACCTGAACTTACAGTTACAAGCAACTACTAGAATGATGGTACAGAACAGGATGGCGTTAGATATGTTGTTGTTAAAAGAACATGGAGTGTGTGGATACCTACAGGGCAGAGTTGACCACTGTTGTGTACATATACCGAATGTCACTCGGGAAGTAGAAAAAGACATAAGTCAATTGGAACAAATTGAAACAAAAGTGCATGAGGTTCAGGAAGAAGCTGAGCACAATTGGGTAGGAGCATTATTTAGCTCCCTGGGAATCCAGGTCTCTGGTTGGATATCATCAATAATACAATATGTAATAATGATTGTGTTGATTATTGTAGTCTGCATGATTATGTATAGATGTCTTTTAGGAATGATTGCTCGAGAAGGAACTCACACCCGGCCAGTAATGAAAGCTCTGACACGGAGTGAAGTAATCTCATCAGCTTCTCGAGGAAGTCCACCATCCTACCTAGAAACCATCACCTAATGAACTGAGTTGAGCATCCTTGCAGAAGATCTGAAGAATGCTCAAAAGGGGAGTTGATACCGAATCTGTAAAAGTACTATGAAATGTATTAGAATTATAAGTAGTAGTAGTTATGCTAAGGCTTAGGAGGCAGCAGTTCACGAGCAGGCCCTGGGAAAGCAGGCCTGGGAATGTACTGAGAATTACAATATAATTAAAGGATTTAGTAATACCAGGTTAAAATAAAACTAATGATGAATGTTCTGGTGGTGGGAAGGCAAGCAAGGGGGGATTAAGGGGGGTAGCCTACAGTTTGGAGTAGACAAGCATGTAGGATTTATGACTTTAAGAATAATATCTACAAGATTTATGTATCTGTATTGTCTTGAAGTGTGGGTGTTTCTGCATGTAGAGTAACTTTGTAAGAAACTATAAAACCTGTCAAAAAAAAAAGGAACTGGTGAGATCTGACTTTGAGACACTAGTCCGCAGGTCTCCAGGGCCCTGGAATAAAGCACCGCATAAACTAACTCTGTTAGTTTGTGTTTTGTTTGGGATATCGGGCAACACTTTGAGGAGGGGCTGATGGAGCTGGGGATGTTTATTCTGGAGAAAATAGACTTGGGGGTGACCTCATCACTCTCTAGAATTTCCTGAAAGTTGGTTGTGGTCAGGTGGGTGTTGGTCCCTTTCACCAGGTAACAACTGACAGAGTGAGAGAACTCAGTCATTAGCTGTGCCAAGGAAAATATAGGTTGGATATTAGGAAAAAGTATTTTACAGACAGGATGAAAAGGTACTGGAATAGTCTGCCCTAGAGTTGGTGAAGACACCATCCCTGGATGCGTCTAAAAAAGAGACTGGATATGGCACTCGGTGCCATATGAAAATGTTAGGCAGGGGTTGGACTTGATGATCTTGATCTTCCAACCTAGTGATTCTGTGATTCTGTTAATTCTCTGAGTCTTTCAGCTGAATTCTCTGTCCCTGTCCTTTCCCTGGGTCTCCATTGCAGGTGGAAGCTGCTGGTGCCATTCTCTCATCTTTAACTCCTAATTTGAATGCAGACAGATGTTCCCAGGTGTGTTAAGCAGGTGTTGCTCAATGTTTATCCGGAATTTTTTTATTCTCATGGCACCAGGAAGACCCTTGTGACACTGTGGAAACTCATGGAACCAAAAAGCCATTGAGACATTGGGGCAGGATGGTACCGAGACCACTGTGATCCTGCAGATCCAAGGACACCATTGACACTATGACATGGAACCATGGGCATTGTGACACAGCAGGGCCTTGTGGAACCAAGGAGTGAATTGTGACTCTACCAAACCTCATGGAACCAAAGGGCCATTGTGACACTTCAGAGCCTTGTGGACCAAGGGATCCACAGTGACACTGTGGGGTCCATGGAACCAAGGGGCCATGGTGACACTGTGGGCCCTCATTGACCAATGGTCCATTGTGACACTGCAGGGCAGTATGGAATCATGGAGACCATTGTGACACTACACAGTGTCATGGAACCAAAGGGTGACACTGTGGGGCCTTGTGGTACCAAGGGGCAGTTGTGGTACCATGGAAATTGTGACAACTGTGTCACCATGGAACCAAGGAGACCATTGTGACACTACAGGACCCCATGGAACTAAGGATTCATGTAACAGTGTGGGACACATGGAACTGATGGGCCGTTGTCACACTGTGGGGTCTCATGGAATTAAAGAGACCTTTGTGACACTGCAGGGCTTCATGGAATGAAGGGACAGTTGTGACACTGTGGGACCCCATGGAACAAAAAGGTAATTGTGACACTGCAGGGCTTTGTGGAGCCCAGGGACTGATGTGACACTGTGTGGCAGCATGGAGCCAAGGTGAGCATTGTGATACAGAACCTAATGGAATTGTTGCAAATGATACAAATTTCAATTTTTTTGATGTAACTTCAGTCAGGGGTTTGTTTGTCTTTACCCAGAAGGAGGGGAATTGAAGTTTCCCTCCAAAAGACTTTGTTCACCAAGGTTGGGTGAGGCCTGATGAGTTTAATATCTACAGATTGGGAGTAACCAGAAGATCCACAGGAGGTAAATTGATATTAACAAACATCACACCCAGTGTGGTTGGAGGCACCTGGTCTGGGAAAAGATTGGTAAAGACAATCAAAGAATGAGGACGTAATTCTCTTCAGAGGCAAAAAAATCAATCACCAATAGGAAATTGAATATCAAGAATTGTGTAATCTAAGGTCAATGAATGTGAATTTCTTTGGGTTTGTCGGTATAAATATGTGGAAAGCCTAGGAAAGAACCATGTGTGATGGAATGATTTTCACTGCACAAACCAGGCATGTGTGGGTGGAATGATTTCTATTGCACATACTGGCCACAGAAACATCCTGGCCAGAAGAAGGTAATGCCTAGATACTCTAACAATGAGAAGATATTGCTGGGGAGTTTCTTTTTTTCATACAGTTTCAATTTTAGTCCCACTGAGGTTCATCACCAACACAGGCTCCTCCTGGACTCCTTGGAGGAGAGAATTGGAGGCACTGATTTCATAAAGCTCTCAGAGACTCCAAGGAAAAAGCAAAACTCAAAGACCTCAAAACCACCTGGAATCCCTGGGAGCATGAAGGAGCCCCCAGGGCCATTCCTGACCAAGGCTCCCCAGGGACTGGTCCCAGCAGATCCCTGAGGCCACTGGGATGTGAGGGGGATGCTGAGGGCAGGACAAGGGGTGACAGTGGCCAGCCTTGCTGGGGCTGTGCCAGGAGGCCCCAGTGGCTCAGGACAAGGTGTCTGCTCACAGCCCTTGGTGGCACAGAGCCTGCTGTGCCCTGGGAACCAAGACTTGGCTTCTCTTTGTCCCCACCTGTCATCTCTGTCTCCAATTTCCTGTGCTAACTGAACCTGGGGACACTTTCTCAGTTGTGTCCCTCCGTGGGACCCATGAACATTATCAGAAACTTTGGAGTTTGATTATGATTCAGTTCTTGAGTGGTTTCCTAAAAAACCCTGGCTTTGCCTTGATTTCCCTCTGGTCTGCTGCAGTCCTTCAGGAATGGTTTAACTCCAATTATAGAGAAATACTTCAAAGAGCTTCTGAGAAATACACACCCTAAATTTGAAGGTTGTATTTTATACTGCTGTCTTTAGAGCAGACATGATTTCAGCATTCTCTGATTGATATTGATCTAGAGTCTCTCCTCAGGAGGTCTGGCCTCCTCAGAGAAGTTTTGCCTTGAGGTCTGACCCAGTGTGGACAACCTTGCTCCATATTCCCCAACCCTATCCTGTCTGTCCTCATTCACCTGGGGCCTGCTTTGCTTGGAGAACAAAGAGTTGGAGTACTACCTGTATTCAGGGAAAGAGAACTTTTCCTTTTTTTTTCTTAAAACAATCTAAAACCTATAATTTTCCCCACTGAAAACAGACACACCCCTTAGGTGTGTGCCAGCCCAAGGTGCCACCAAGGAAGTTCAGCTCCGGGGATCGGTGCTTCGGGGGTGGTAGCTGGAGTCGGCGCCATCTTTCCTTTCTGCCTCTAACTCCCATCATGCCCCGCGGCCCAATTGAGCCCCATTGGAGCCGGGACTACAACGCCCGTCATGCCCCGTGAGCTCAGAGCACCTCATAATCCAGTCAGTCGCCTAAAATTCCTGCTGTGCCCTGTGCCCTAAAGAGCCCGGTTAGAGCTCCCCAAGATCCCTCCAAGCTCTCCCGAACTGTGTATGTTCCTCCCTGAGGACCACAAGTCGCCGTTCAGAGGCAAAAGTGTCCCCGAAGTGCCCTCCCGGATCCAAACTCTCAGCAAGATGCACTTCCTGGACTTCAGCACCCATCATGCTCCACGGTTCAGATTTACCAAAATATGAGCACTGGTCTAATATCGATGCTCAACTGCGACAGACAATAGACTCTCTAACAATTTTAAGTTAGAAAGTGTATGTTTATTCAGCACTGGGCAGCAGCGTGAGGTCATCCTCTGATAAGCACTGCAAAATCACAGGTGATTACAAAGTCTATTTATTAGCAAAGGATTCAAACAAATACATATTCATAATAACAGCCCCTCCCATCTCCCACTTTGCATGGTAATTAGCTTGAATAGCTATTAAGCATGCGTGATTGACTTCTTAGATTAAGTCTGGGGTCATTTTCATGGGGAGGGGTCTTAAGTGGAGGAAGTAGGGCGAGTCTTCCTCACCCTAAACTCTTGACCTTTTCTATCAATGACAATACAAATGATTTCTGGGGATAGTCCAATTCCTCAAAGAATGGGTTTCTGGTTGCATTGTCTATGTTCAGTCAGGTCTGCTCACTAGTTTCTTCTTTTTCCATTGTAAGCGCAGCTGAGCAAACATGAAATGACAGACAATCAATTATTTAAGTTTCAGATAACTACTCACTTCTAACTTCTAACTTTTAATTATTTTCAAAAAGGTAACTAAAATTCTAGTTTTCTAAGATTGGTGTTTCATTCCCCACTTCTCCTTTGAAATGAGTAAATTCTTTTACTCAATATGGGGATTTTTTTTCATCTATCCAAGATGTATGGCGGCGATTTCTTAAGACTAAGCCATACACCTTTGATAGCGATGCCTAGTCTGCCACTTGTCGTAGTATCCTCCAATTCCAAACAAGTACAGCAATAGACAAAATGAAACTTATACTAACTAAAATAAGCAGCACAGCGATTGGGTGAATTAAGGCATTAAGCAAACCAGTTGCGGTTGGTGACAACCATGGTGTATTGTGATCAAAGTCCTTTTCCCTGCATCTTGGATCTCTTTTAAAATGTTTCTTAATTCCTGATGGTTCAGTAGCTGGGCATCTAGGGTTAAATTCATTCCTAGAGGCGCAGGCAATATTTCTTGCACAGTAACCAGGTTTGCCTTTATGTACTCATCTGATATTACAGGTGCCTGATAGGAAAAGTCGCATCCTTTGATTTTAGCAAAATTGCAAACACATAAATTGAATTGAGTCTCATCCACGATTTGATTGTCTATCATTATGGTAGGACATGCTGTTCTAAGACAGACACAACCTTGTCCTATATACACAAGTGAAGTTGTCTGGTTGGTTAGATGCATTTCAAAGTGGCAAATATTTTGGTCCGTGTCCAGGCAGGTATCTTTGTCATCTTCCAAAGTTCCTTCACATATATATGCCAACTGTTTTCTCATAGAACAGGGATCTAGGTTAATGGTCTGCCATTTTCCTTCAACTTCTCGTGCCCACATTCTATGTTCAGAAGGATACAATACAGTCCCTTCATGATTTAGTCCTAGAGCAACTATAGGATGTCTTAAGCTCACAGATGCACTATGTATAGTTAAAACAAAAGTTGTCACTGTATTTGTATCAGGATCATAGGTAAAATGAACCAAAACCCACCAAGGTTGAAGCTCTCTTTCCATTTCAGAGGCATTGTCCCAAACAATTTTGCAAATTTCAGCAGGGAATATCCCTTCTTCACCTTCCCTGATGACTGCAGTAGCCACTAAATGCATCCACATTTGTGCTTGGGTACATCCAAGAGCCAGAGAAATGTTCGCACTAGCTGTGCCTAGGGCTTTAATTATTACCTCATGGTCTAGCTCTTCTATATTTTCCCATTTTGGTAATATTTTGGTCAGTTTCCAATGATTGTTCCCTAGTGCTAATAAAGAAGATTGCAAAGGCTGCCGTAATTTAACTGAATCACTTCCCATCATAGTCAATTTGTTCATTAACACCTCTGAATCCATTGTGTTTAAAACTCCCAATCCTGTTCCTAATATCCCAGTGAGGTCTCTCTTTTTCTTAAAACTAGCGGGCATACAGTTTTGAAGCCAAGTAGTGCATTCCATAAAAGGAGATTTGAGAAATGGGGCACATTCTGGCCAAATGGCAGAAGCATTTACCTGCATTCCCATTTCTACTCGCTTCAGAGACCATTCAGGGTTAGTTAGCAGTCTCTCAATTCCTGGTTTCTTGATAGCATATGGTCAAATTTTAGTAATTGTGGGAATCATAGGTTGTTCCTTTTTCTTTGAAATAATTGAAGTCTGGATCGTTACAGCCCTCTCTGACACTGGTGGGGTTGATTTGCCTTTGATTTTGTGAAACTCGATGCAATATTGTGTAACGTTAAGATCAAGATCAAACCCTTTTGCTGCACATCCTTCAGTTTTAAGTCTAAATTCAGGACACGTGGTCAAGCATTTCTCACAGCATGCAGGACTAACTTGGATGAGTTCCATGGGTAGATGGTGAGCCTCATGGAACCCATCTTGTACGAATACATATTTACATCCCCAAACATTCCTTTCTTCCCACCTACTTGCATTCGTAACCCTTAACATTTTGCTTAAAACCCTATGAGAGTAGGGATCGTAAGCTTTCCCTTGGCATTGATAAATCCCGGGTACATTGTACTGGTCTGGTGTTGCTTTGACTCTTATTGTAGTCATGGCAATGACCACAAGGGTCACAACCATTCGCATTATGTCCATGACAACTATAAGTCCATTACTCGCTCTTCTTGGTGAATTTCAGCTTCAGGTCTCCATTGCCTGGTGCAATTTTCCAAATTTCTTCAGGAGCCTTCTTCACTCGGGAGTGATGGATCCAAGCCTTCTGTCCTTTGATCTTGACTGCCGTGAAGGTGATGAGGAGTACCTGCAATGATCCTTCCCACTGTGGTTCCAAAGTCTTCTCTGCAAAAGGCTTAACATATACATAATCCCCAGGTTGTACATCATGTACTGGCCCATCTAATTCTCTGCTTTTGGCCCCAGCCACATATTTTCCAATTTCTCTCTGGGACTCCAAAATGTGGTATTATTTCCTGTAACAATGCCTTGGTCACCTCTCGTGCCTTAGTTGTCCGGGTAGGGAAGGCTTCTGGCCATCCTGAAAAGGTATCTGTTAACACTAATAGGTAACGATACCCCCCTTTCCTGGGCAATTCCGTAAAATCAATTTGCCATTGCTGCCCAGGTCCACAACCTTTCCCAATTTATCCAACTGCAGGCTTTGGAAAGTTTATAGGATTAGTTTGGAGGCAAAGACCATACTGACGAGTTACTTGTGTTACTGTGCCTTGTCATTTTCTAGCCAGAATTCTATCCTTTAAATAATTGTATAGGGCATCCATTCCCCAATGTTTTCTCATGTTATTTTAGCACTAGTGACCACTACAAGTAAGCAGATACTACAGCTTTTCCTTCTTTGGTTACAGCCCACCCTTCCTGGATATAAATTGCTTCTTCTTCCTTAATAAATTTTTTATCCTTTTTGTTATATACAGGCTTACCTTCAATAGAGATCTTTCCATCTGGAATTAATGCTGCCTTGACTATTTCATTGGGTACCTTACCTTTCGCTGCGTCTTTTGCCTCTCTGTCCACCAGCATATTTCCTTCTTCCAATTCTGAGCTCACTTTTTGGTATCCCTTGGTGTGCATAATAGCTACCTTTTCAGGTAACTGAACTGCATCTAATAGTTTTAGTATTTCTTGTTCATGTTTAATATTTGTCCCTTGTGAGTTTAGCAGTTCTCTTTCTTTCCAAATAGCTCCGTGCGCATGAGCCACTCCAAATGCATACCTTGAGTCTTGCTGTGACCCTATGGGGCCTGATGGAACCAAGGGACCATTGTGACACCATGGAGCCTCATGGAATCATGGAGACCACTGTGGCATTGCTGGGCCTGATGGAACCAAGGGGACCGTACTGACTCTGTGTGGTGTTATTGAATGTTGGGATCGTTGTGACACTGTCAGGCCACATCAAACCAAGGGGCCATTGTGACACCACAGGGCCTCAAAGAACCGTGGAGATCATTGTGACACTTTGGGGTGTCATGGAACCAAGGGGCCATTGTGACACTGCAAGACCCCATGGAGCCAAAGGTCCATTGTGACATTGCAAGGCCTCAGGGAACCACGGAAAGACCATTCAGACACTTCACAGCCTCCTGGAACTAAGGGGCCATTGTGACACTGAGTGGCACCATGGAGCAAAGGACACCATTGTGACACTTCAGTGCCTTGTGGAACCAAGAGGCCCCTGTGACACAGAGGGGTCCAAATGAACTAAGCAGAATGTTCTGGAACTGGTGCCCCAAGGAACCAAAGGAACACAGAGCAGCTCTGGCTGGTTTGGTCTCCCAGGGGCTGTCTGATTGATCCAGCTGACCTGGGCCTGTTGAGGGTCTCTTCTCATCTGCTACTGAAACACTGGGTGGCCCTGCTTTCCTTCCTGTGGAAAAGAACTGTCCTCCTCCAGGCACCCATGGCCAGATTTGGGATTTCACTGCCAAATTTCCTTATATCCAGGGATTGTTTTCATAGAAATATTGCCAGGACAAATCTGTCTGGCCATGGTTTTACAAGGGTCACCTCTCATCTGTCCCCAGATGCCTGGGGAAAGCTCTGTGCTTTCCTTCCTATAGGAAAGAAATGTCCTGCTTCTCCCAGCACCCATGGCCAAGACTGGGATTCCACCTCCAAATTTCCCTATATCCAAAGACTGCTCTCAGACAAAATCGGCCATTATTGACATGTTTGGCTGGCCTTGGCCTATTGAGGCTCACCTGCCTTCCAAAACACTGAGACTCTGTTCTTGCCTTCCTATGGAAAAGAATTGTCCTTCATAGCCAGGTGGCCATGGCCAGATTTGGGATTCCACCTGCAACACTGCCTGTTGTGACAGACTGGAGGAGATTGTAGGCTTGAAATATTTCATGTGTGGGGGACGAAGGGGCAGGTGCAGCCTTGCCCTGCCTTGTAACCCCAACACTGCACTGCCCTGTAACCCCAATGCCTCCAGAGCCTCTATCCCAGCCCAGCAGTGACTGCCAGTCCCTGGCACACCAAAGGCAATGCTCCAGACTCACCCCTGGAGCCCCAGCCCAGCTCCTGAGTCACCAAATAATAGAAAGTGCCACCTGGAGGAAGGGCCCAGGATGACCAAAGGGGTATTTAAGGCTGAAGACAAGGCAAGCACACATCTGGACCTTACCTCCTCTTGGAATTTCTATCTGAACGTCACTGGAATCCAGGAGTTGGTGTCAGTGTGTGTGTGTTTCTCTGTATTTTATTTGTTTTTCTCTCTGTGTCTTATATTTCTTCTGTTTCTGTCCTCTTCCAAATTTTGAGTAACTTCTGGGAGGAGGATTGCTAGGCAGGGCCATCGGCTGCTGAGATCCTGCCTGCTTCCCCCTCCCCCCAGAGTGGCCAGACTGGCCCGTGGTGTGCCTGGAATGCTGCCCCTGATGAGTTTTTCCAGAAACCACCGGGCAAGGGGGACGGGGAGCCATCGGCCCATGGGTGCAGCCTCTGAGTTCTAGCCTGGCTGTTGAGATCCTGGCCCCCTCCCAGAGCAGCCCCTGCCGTTCTGGCCTGGGCCCCTGCTATCCTGGCCCAGGCCCCCAGCACAGCCACCGAAAAAGTTTCCATTGTAAAATAGCTCTGGGCTGTGGCCCAGGAGAGATCACTTGACCATCTGCAGGCCTGGGCAATATATGAACTATATGAACTCTTCCACTGCCCAGAATGAGACTTGCAGGCACTGTGTTCTCTCTCCTAAGTGAAAGTAGAGTACCAAGATAGGCACAGAAACTGCATGAAAACATCGAGGTCAGAAAAAGAAGAGTCAAGTCCCAGATGACAGGAGGTGAGTAGTGGGCTGAAATTACCCTTTTTTTTAAGCTGTGGAGAAGAGATTCTTGTTTCCCTATAGCTCATAGAAAATGCATTATGGGGTGGATGAAATGTTATAACTGTAGACATGAGCAGAGGCATTAGTGCTAAACAAAGATGTTGAAATGGCTGTGATCCCATGAGAAATTGGAATAGAGAGAGATGAGGATCCCTCCTGTCCCACAGAGAAAAGAAGATGAAAGAACTCTGTTTTCCAAGTTGAAGAGAGCTTTTGTTTGAATTATTTTACTCTTTAAAGTGTGCCCCATAAGTTGATATGGTCCTCACAATTAGTTTTGGGATAACTGTAAGTCAAGGAAGGGATTTCTACACTGTGATCCCATTTACATTCTCCCGAATGGCTGATTTACTGTGACACAGAGGCCAGGAGAAAACTTTTTTTGTGGAGAAATCTCCATAGACTGAAGTTCTCCTCCCCCAAGTAAATTGGTGAATAGCTATTTTTAGAGATGGTAAACTGACTGATCTTTTTCTGTACGTTATCAGTATGAAAGAAAAGAAGTTGTGGGTGGAAGAGTAGTGTTCTGAAAGTTTTATTCTGAGGTGATTTTTTTTCTCGTACTTTCCTTGTACCCTTTAAAGTTTGAGCCTGATTTGCCTTCCTCCTAATCCTATCTCACAGCAGTAACTGGTTTAATAATTGTAGTGGATGCACTGGCAATTTGGCCAAGGCTAAATCCACAACAAACTTAAAATTAAACTCTTCTTTCTTGAGCTCTTCAGTTTGGGAATTCAGTGACAAAGGCTCAGAAACATTTCTTCAAAACACTCAAAGAATAAATGCACCTGGGAATAATTTAAACTTTTAATTCTTCTGTGGTTAATTAGGTAGATTTCAGAAGTGTATTCAAAGTGAATATACTGTATATTATATTGAAAGCATTGCAGAGAGAAATGTTTGATCCTGATAAGTTTTCATTTGTGTATTTATAGATTGATACCAGCAATGTCCAATTGATATTGACCCTCCTGCACCTTCCCATGCAGTGTGAATAAATATGAAAATCAAGACCCTTCATGCTGACAATCAATCACACTTTGTCTCCACACCCATCCCCACCACTTCTGTCATCCAACCCCTGGGACTCAAATGGATAAGGAATGTTGTGGCTAGCAGGACCTTCTCTTTGGCCCCACCTGTCATCCCTGCCTCCAGTTCTCTGCTCTGATTGAGGCCTGGGGACACTTTCTCACTCGTGTTCCTCCCTGGGACCCATTAAAACATCAAGAAACTCTGGAGTTTGATTCTCACTTGGAGTTCTTGAGAGGTTTCCTAACAAACCACGGCTGTGCCCTGATTTCCCTCTGATCTTGTACAATACATTTGGAAGATTTCCTATGATAGTTATGAAGAAATATTTCAAAGAGCTTCTTAGAAATACAGATTCCCATTTTAAAGGATGTATTTTATTCCTGTTCTCTTTGGAGCAGATGTGACCGCAGCATTCAGTGATTGATATTGATCCAGGGTCTCTCCTCAGGTCTGGCCTGCTCAGAGAAGCTGTGCCTTGAGGTCTGACCCAGTGTGGATAACCTTGCTCCACATTCCCCAACCCCATCCTGTCTGTCCTCATTCACCAAGGACCTGCTTTGCTTGGAGAGCTACCTGTACTCAGGGAAAGAGAAGTTTCCTTTATTTTTCTTAAAACAATCTAAAACTTATAATTTTCCCCACTGAAAACAGACACATCCCTTAGGTGTATGACAGCCCAAGGTGCCACCAAGGACGTTCAGTGCCAGGGATCGGTGCTTCGGGGGTGGTACCTGGAGCCGGCACCATTTTTCCTATCTGCCTCTAACTCCCATCATGCCTCGTGGGCCCATAGAGCCCCATTGGAGCCGGGACTACAATGCCCGTCATGCCCTGCGCCCCACAGAACCCCCGGTATCCCTCCACTTGCCCTGTAAGTGTCCCCCAGACTCTCCAGGATCCCTACGTGCCCTCTCAGTGCCCATTCTGGACCCCCCCCACCAAAAGTGTCCAAGCATCCCCTGAATGCTCCCAACCCCACAGCCCGTTACAGCCACTTCTGGGAATTCATCTCCTCCCCGAGCTCAGAGCACCTCATAACCCAGTCAGTCGCCTACAATTCCTGCCATGCCCCATGCCCTAAAGAGCCCAGTTAGAGCTCCCCAAGATCCCTCCAAGCTCTCCTGAACCATAGATGTTGCCCCTTGAGAACCTCAAATCACCGTTCAGAGGCAAAAGTGTCCCTGAAATGCCCTCCCGGACCCCAAACTCTGCACAAGATGCACTTCCGGGACTTCAGTACCCATCATGCTCCACGGTTCAGATTTACCAAAATATGAGTACTGGTCTAATATCGATACTCAACTGTGACGGACAATAGACTCTCTAACAATTTTAAGTTAGAAAGTGTATGTTTATTCAGCACTGGGCAGAAGCGTGAGGTAATCCTCTGATAAGCACTGCAAAATCACAGGTGATTACAAACTCTATTTATTAGCAAAGGATTCAAACAAATACATATTCATAATAACAGCCCCTCCCATCTCCTGCTTCCCATGGTAATTAGCTGGAATAGCTATTAAGCATGCATGACTGACTTCTTAAATTAAGTCTGGGGTCATTTTTATGGGGAGGGATCTTAAGAGGAGGAAGTAGGGCGAGTCTTCCTCACCCTAAACTCTTGACCTTTTCTATCAATGACAATACTAATGATTTCTGGGGATAGTCCAGTTTCCCAAAGAATGGGTTTCTGGTTGCATTGTCTATGTTCATTCAGGTCTGCTCACTAGTTTCATCTTTTTCCATTGTAAGCGCAGCTGAGCAAACATGAAATGACAGACAATCAATTATTTAAGTTTCAGATAACTACTCCCTTCTAACTTCTAATTTTTAATAATTTTCAACAAGGTAACTAAAATTCTAGTTTTCTAAGATTAGTGTTTCATTCCCCACTTCTCCTTTGAAATTAGTAATTTCTTTTACTCAATATGTTTTTGTTTTTTTTTTTTCATCTATCCAAGACGCATGGCAGCGATTTCTTAAGACTATAAAGCCATACGCCTTTGATAGCGATGCCTAGTCTGCCACTTGTCGTAGTATCCTCCAATTCCAAACAAGTACAGCAATAGACAAAATCAAACTTATACTAACTAAAATAAGCAGCACAGCAATTGGGTGAATTAAGGCATTAAGCAAACCAGTTGCGGTTGGTGACCACCCAAATAGCACATCCCACCAATGATGAGACAGATGTTCTTCAAATCTTTTAAAAACCCCTTTTGTGATCTCCGTGTCATGGTGTATCATAATCAAAATCCTTTTCCCTGCATCTTGGATCTCTTTTAAAATGTTTCTTATTTCCTGATGGTTCAGTAGCTGGG